>JABFQD010001756.1:0-17218 GCA_022817045.1 Psix sp. ZL-2020 | reverse complement strand
CCACAAGTTGCCGACGGCAAGTTACCGATACTGTATATAGGGCTTTATTTATTCGATTAAATAATTTTAATCGTTTTAACTAATAAAATAAGGAATATTGATGATAATAATTCCTATTTAAATAAAACTGAATAGTCTATTTAATTATTGAGTTGCGAGTCGCAAGATAAAGCAAAAATTCGTTGACCAATTTCTATTATGTTTGAATCGAAGTGACGCATAATCTTCTTTCCTGTAAAATTGCAATCTGATCCCTGACAAATAAAAAAACAAAAAACCTCAATGACAATGAATGAAACGAACACGAATGGCCCCGGAAATGAAACAAATGATAAATTAACATTCTTTCAGATTCGAATCGAGGCATCTAAGTAAAACCATTACTTTATATTCTTAGAAATATTATTTTATAAGTTAATTTTAATTTTTATTAATAAACATTGCAGTTTTATACCAAAATTTTTATTAATGATTATTTTTACTAATATGGAAATAAATAACAACAATGAATGCTAAAACAATAAAATACAAATATAAAATACAAATATCGCAATATACATTGTAAAACAACATCAAAATAATTAATAAACAATGTAAACATCGACAACTAAACAAAAGTTCTTAAATAACAGTATAGTTAAACAAATATATAATGTAAATTGCGAATGAATAATATTTAATTTAATCATTAATAAATCTTATTATTATATTACAATTGTTGATAACAAATAATTGTTCTGGGAATTTATTAAAAACATATTAAACAATTGCAATATTTATTAAAATATTAGTATTAAGAAAAAGCCAATGTCAAATCTAAAAATCTATTGCGTAATCATGTCGCGGAAATGGACCACCGAGCCAAGTGCGCTCACATGTACGCACACATGCATACGCGCATCGCGCGACCCTGATTTTCAGGGAAATGCTATATGGGTGGAGTCGAAAATGTCCAACCATATACTTTTAATTTCATTATGAGAAAAATCGTTAACACCCCCAAAATCGACGAGCGAGCTTTGCGAACTCGAAAAACAGTCAGTACCAAGTCTGATTTTCTCAGACAAAGTCAGTGCCAGGTCTGAGTTACTTAGACAGTCTGTCGGTGATAGTGAGTTGATCGCGGTTCCTCGCAAGATAACTCTGAACTTTTTCAAGTAAATTGGTGCGCGAAATTAAGTTGCACGCAGTTAATCAAATCCAAATTCCAATTCTAAATCAAATCCTTATCCTAATTCCAAATTCTAATTCTAAATCCAAATTCTAATTCTAAATCCAACTCCTAACTCCAAATCCAAATTCTAATTTCAAATCTAAATTATAATTTTAATTTTAAATCTATTCAAACCTTAAATCAAGGCGAATCGTATTTGTATTTTCGGCGCGAAATCAAGTGTTCGGAAATTGTACAATCTGAGCGATCTTCACTTGCTGATCTGCGTGCAAGGTAATTTTTTATAATTAAACTCTGTAGTACTTCCTACTCTTTTAATAAAATAAGTTTAACCAATATTTTATGCCTCTCATTTAATCACCCTTGTATCTTAAATTCTAAATCCTTTTTAATATACATAAATCGTTAAATATTAAAATTTGTTGAAAATCACATTTTAATTGTATTCAATAATTTGTTTATTCTAAAACATTCGATCTTACCTAGTTCAATGGATTAAAATTCATTCATCTTTAATATTACAATTAATTAACGTAAAATTTTCTTGTACCCGCAAAAAAAATCCCTGGGGGTATAGCTATCTCTCTTTAACTCATCCTCCTATATTGTTGTCTCTTTCTCTCGACTATATATTCAATTCAATTATCTGATAATTACCGACAATAATTGATAGCGTTCGTCCCGAGTAAATGCTTACAGACGCATGATTCAAAAAGGAACGCAATCTTTAACATATCGGTTAAATAAAACGTTTTACTTTATTTTAATCGATCCTGGCGTGCTCCTCAATGAGCAAAGTCAGTACGTCCTGTTCTAACGCACGGCGCAGCTAACGTTCATTTTCTGTCTTACGAGCCTGTGTGTCTCTGGGACGTATCATTTGTATATTGAAATTGTAAAAATTATAATGAAGATATAAAATTAGTAAATAAGTAATTGCTTATCGTCTATTTAGGAATTATTCTATTATTAAACTCTAAAGTGAAAAAGTGGCAGTTCATCAAGATTTAATATCCTTCAACGATGAATAATTATATTTTATGAGTATTCAACAAAACAAAATCTCAGATCCAGTTTTTTTAACAGAATATATTGACTCTGGTTCTACTTTTTAAAAAATTCTTGCATTTTAGTATGTTTGCATAAAGTTTTGATTTACATTTAACTAAACATATTGAAAACTTAAATTTTTATAAATAAAAACAAAGTTGCTATTCTAAACATCTTGTGATATATAAACTCTGATTCAATAAACATTTTTAATTATTTGTAATTTAAATATTATCATTAACTTATTCTAATAAAAACAATTTTATAATTTTTATTTGTATAACAATTATTATTTCAATAAAGAACTAAATAAATTGATACTACCAAAAATGTGAAGGTGGTTATTTTTAATTTTTCTTTGTAACCTAAAACTTCAGCATTATTTCATGATATTTTGCTTAGTAACTGAAATCGGTTTGAACAAAAACGTATAACATCAATACTATACAACAGAACTTATAGTTTCATTTAAAAAATGATGAAAAAGCTAATTTAGTTTTGATTATCAATATAGGAATAAAATGACGTTTTTTGATTATTGAACATTTTTTTATTGCAAAATTTTATTTTTTACAATTTTTTTCATGTGAATCATCCCACAAGTATAGTGATTCATTTTGACTTTTTCTTCAATGAAGTGGGTCAATAATTCAAAAGTATTTTGCTCAAAATATTTTTCGATTATCTTAATATTCACTACATCATCCAAAAACTCATCCTTCATTAAATCAACTGATGATAGAATGTCTTTTATCATTATTAAATATTCATGACTGATTACATTTTCAATAATTAATTGTGGCATAATCCAACTCAGTATGGATTTCTTTTTTTTATAATCTGCCATTGTTCCAAACGATATCAAGCCATTTCTTATGCCTGTTCCTATGACAGTTGATGCCTTTCTTTTAGGTCTACTCCTAGAGGATGTGCAAGGAGTTGAAAGTTCCGATTTCGGCGACGATTCGGCGACTGGTAATGAAAAGTCGCCCACAAGTTATACAAATGTTAAAGAGTTTACATTACCAATAAAGTGGAATCTTTTGAAGCTGTCTCGACGTAACACCATCGGGACCGGAAGCCGTAGTCATAGGTGGAAAAGCTTTATTGATTTCTTCCATTTCAATTGGTTTCCAAAGATCACACATGATGTCCTGATGTGCCGAGGCTGTCAGGGTTGATGGTCGAGAATCAGTAAAGATCTTCTACCAGAAAGGAATTACAAGGCGTTGGTCTGGTTCCTCAGTTTTGACACCGTTCAACAAATCAGGGATACATCTTCCCGATTTCTCCTTCACATCCTTTAGGTTTGTGCGTAGTCAATACTACGTGTTTGTCTCTTCATTATGTTACCAAGTTATGTTACCATAACTTCATTATGTTATGTTATGGTTCCAAGAACGACCCCTCACTTCCGCCATGTTCTCACATGGCGGAAGTGAGGCTATAAATTCGACGATCTGATCGTTGTAGATAGTATCTACATCGAGGGCAATAGATGTATCATCAAGATCAAATGAAGCAGATGTAGGCATATTATCATTCTCATCTGTTTGACAAATTCTTGTACTTTACCTTTATATGAAGGGGATCGACGTTTCTCTTTAACTGATTCCTCGGTGCGACCCGGAAATTTTCGGTAAAGGTGTGCATTAATATTGAGAGACTGAACACCATTCAAAATGAGCGTTGCTTCCTCCATAGTCATCCTATTCATCTCCTCGTCAGCCCAACGTGCTTTCACCGCAGTGATATCCTGCCTCTACCATAGTCGTCCGTATGAATCCTTCTCACATGTTGAGATAGTCTACTTTTTGTACCAAATAGACAAAATAGAATAGAGTTTGGACAGTCATTAATATCGCATTTGAACTGAGGTCTGACGAGGAGTGGGTTAGGCACACTACTTATATTAGGTTCAACATTTTCATCGTTCCCGCGCTTATGTACATGGTTTTCATTACGGTGGGTTAGTCTAATGTGCTGCAAGAAGCCTCGATTTGACTTGAAGGACCAGGTCTGGGGCAATGCAGGTAGTCACGCCGAATCTCGGAAATTTCGGTTGATTGAAGGCTATTCGCGAGTGTTGGTACAGTGGAACCAGTGGCTACACCGTTTAAATTGACATTTTTTTATATATTATTTGGGCCAACACATAAACCGACTATCCGGCTTGGCAGTATCGTAAGACCAGAAAGTCTTACAATATGTCATTATTTGAAAACCAGCTAAATGCTTGCTTTAACTGGACAGACCCTACCCCGAAGCGATGATTCGCATTCGAAGGACCATCCTTGAATGACGAAAACCGTCACATAGAGACGGTGAAGCCCGAGCAAACGACTCGACACTCTTCTGTTTTATGAAGGGTATCCAATAACATTTCGCATATACTTCAGCACAACTGAAGCGTGGCTTTTGGGATACCCAGCCCATTTACAATTTAGAATTTTCCAAAAATTCGAGAAAAGTGACCCATTTGTTTTACGGCACAAGCTGCAATTCGAACTTTTGGAGTATCTGGAAATATTTTCAGAGGCAGGTAGCAGTATTAAGAAAACACAATAAAGTATTGTGCAAGACAATTTTCAGAAAGAGTATCTTTTCCATACCAATAAAAACTATTTTCTCACTACAAGTAATTAAATAGAAATTTTGGTTAACCCAACACATAAAGGGTGCGTCATAACCCAGCCAAGCTGTTTCCCTTGGAAAAATCCTCCTCCGATAAGGAAATACCCAGAAGAAACTAGCCTACAGTGATCATGAGATTGATCCTGGAGCATGAACATTTTGCCGTGGTAAAAAATTCAAGTACAGAATGAATAAGAAATAATTTTTGCGTAATAATGTGCATCCTACCGTAGTCAAGAATCCGTATTCTCAATGATGCTCTCTTTCAGGGTCAGGGTTCCTTGAAGATGACATCGACACCACGTAATTTGCGTAAAACTCATCATTTTCGAATTCCACTACAAATAATGCTAGAATACGATTGTCAGACGTCCTTTAACAATCACACTGCTTTCACCACTAAAATTGCGACAATATATCCTCAGAAGACTGAGTAGAGCTAAACACTTTCACTTGTAGAAACGGTAATCGTAACACGAATCACTCTAAAACAGTAGATTAGCCATTGCTGTTTTTTAGCCGCGAAGATTTCGCACCTGACTCTCGCGACAAGGATGAAAACGGCTGGCAGTTGAAAAAGAATCCCGAAGAATCCCATAAAGTTGTATCATCAGGAGACATTTTCCTTAAGAGAGTTCCAGTTACTCCCACCGTTTACCCGCGCTTTTTTGAATTTATTCACGTCGATATTCAGAGAACTGGGCAGAAATCACATTGCATCAAGATCCGTGAGGACCATCGTAATGCTTTGTTTTAATTAGACAGTCGGATTTTTCTGGTCCATGCCAGTTCTGAGCTGAGCGTTAAATGGCGGCCGAAGAGGACGAGCGCAACGGCGCGAACCGCCACGCAAGCCTCGCAGCAAGAAAGATTCGCGGGAGGCCAAGGCACGGGATCGAGTTCGAATCCGGACCGATTGCTCGACCTATCAACTCGCCCAGGCCCGGCACGTCAACCCAACCTGCTTTTCGATCAAGCCTAATACGCCCCGCTCCTCAGAGCTAATCCTTATCCCGCAGTTACGGATCCAAATTGTCGACTTCCTTTACCTACATTATTCTATCGACTAGAGGCTCTTCACCTTGAAGACCTGCTGCGGATATTCTAGTATGACTCTGTATATGGACGTCACGCCAGACATCGGTTAAGACCTGATCAGGAATCCCTTTAACCCGATCAAGGCCACTCCACGGCCTGATCGGGATTGCCATTTTCAAAAATCAAATTTAATTTAAAAAATTTATTTATTTTATTTATAATATTTAATGTTATTATTTATTTATGGAATGCATTATTTATTAAATGGAATCCCGGTCAGGTCCTGGGGAACGCTAGGCGTGACGCACTGTGACAATACCCAGTCAAAAATACTGATTAGCCCCAGTAAGGGCTTAGTCAGTATTACTTTTATCAAGATTTCCTGGCTTAAATCAGATCAGGCCCTCGGCTTTAGCATGGCATGCCCGATTGGAGTGCTACTTGGGTGGATCATTTCATCATTGGATCATCAGATCATTGGACTATTCGATCATTTGATCATTAGATTATTTGATTATTATTGGATTATTCAATCATTGAATTATTTGATCATTCTATCATTGGATCATTCGATCATTGGATCATTCGATCATTGGATCATTCGATCATTGGATCATTCGATCATTGGATCATTCGATCATTGGATTATTCGATCATTGAATTACTTGATCATTGGATCATTGGACAATCTGATCATTAGATCATTGGACGTTGTGATCATTGGTCGTTTATTTCCAATTATCCTGTAAAATAATACAATGAAGTCAATATTTCCAATTAAAACTTTTCTCTACAAAAAATTATGATATAGAAAACTAGACTTCACATTCTTCTACTTTGACATTGAACCCTCTTCTTTTCTTTCAAAGACTAAACTAACCAATGCTGTTCTATACATCCTCTACCGATGATAATCATCCATCCTATTTGATTTGAAAACACATAATCTTACCGAAACACCTAACAAAGCAACAGACGCTCGCGCTCGTGTTGATAACAGTGTTTTCATAATGTGAAAAAATATAACTTGTTAACAAGTCTACTTCGTATGTTCACCATTATTCTTTTCTTACATAGTGGGCGTGGGGAACCATTTCGCGAAACGCTCTAGGGAAGAAAGTAGAACTTAGTTTTAAGTTTTAGAGTGCCCCTAATTTTTTACTGAGCATATATTGGGACGAGTGATTGAACGCGACTGAGTCGTATCTTGAGCGTGTTGCACCGAAACAAAAAGTCACCTCGCGAAAGCAATAAATGCGGTCCTGAACGCGACTTAGTCGCATCAAATTTTCTCCATGTATGAATCATAGAAAAATTTTATCAACTCAAGGATTGCGCGCGCTAACATAGTCTAATTTCTTTCTTCCAAAATATTTATTCTAAAATATCTAAAATAAGTCTAAAATATTACTATAGTATTGTCTAAAATGAATTTAATTATTACTTCGGTTTCAGGATGTAAAAAATGGAAGCTCTGAGTTTTATCACTACTTTGAAAAAGACGGGATTAACGAAAACTTGTCAGATTGTGATTCGGAATCAAGAATTTATTGTTCCGAAAACATTCCGAAAGATACACCGTTTCATAATCTACAACAATTTGTAAATGAAGAAAGTACATTTGAGATACCTTTGACCATTTAACAAGAAGCAGCTGCTTTTGAAAATATTGAGGCATGTGATAAGATTCAAATGTAGTGAATTTGAACATATAGCCTTGTTGCAACTCTTTAATGACGTACTTTAAATGGCTGTTTTGTCATGTTCCATTCATTTCCTCAAAAAGTTATTTAATCCAGACATTGACATAACTTACCACGCTATGTGTAAGAAATGCGATATTTACATTGGAATATTTCGTAAAGAACAAAGTTCAATCGTCTGTTCCGAATGTCATTTAATCATCAATCTTCTGGATGAAAAAAGCGCAAATTTTTTGATCACATTTAACATAGAAAAAGACATACAACGGTTGATGAAACGTTATGGAAAGTCCTACAAATACGTTGTTCAGGAAAGAAAACATACACCCAACTTTATGAGAAATATATGATGGTGTCGCATATCGTCAGGTCGTGACAGATTTACCAGAAGATGAAAAATACCGTTACATGATGTTTGGATTTAACAATGACAGAGTGCCTGTGTTCGAGAGTTCCTCCGAATCCATTTATCCAATATTTACGAAACCTCATGAACTGCCAGACGACATCGTGATACTTTGCGCGCTATGGTTCGGAAAATCTAAGCTACCTGTGAACGCTTTCTTTGTGTCTTTCGTAGAAACAACGAACAAATTGACCAGGACCAGGATTACGTGTACCGTCGAAAAAGAAGAGTTAGAAATAAAACCTTACTTTATTTGCTGTTGCGCAGATTCTGTAGTTCGTCCTCCAATGCAGGCACTGCATCAGTACAATGGTGCCTACGGTTGCAGTTGGTGTCTACATCCTAGGTAAGACTATTGTGAAATCAAAGTTATCAAGTATCCACAACGGCAAAGAACTCCAGATAATAAAAATCATAAGGATTCGGTCCGCGACAAGGAAAAATTTGAGGAAAAGAAAGCAGCGTACATCCGATAGCACCGCTCCACTAAAAGGTTCACGTGAGAGGATTTATCGGCACTTATCCGTTGCTAAAATTAAAAAAGTTCATCACTATTGACGGATTCGTACCAGATTACATGCCCTAAAGCGTTCTCCGAATAACAAAACAATTTACAAATTATTGGTTCGATAGTCCACAAAATGTGACTTATAGCTTGAAAGCGAACTTGAAAGAGATAAATGAATTGTTACTGAAAAGTAGAACTCATTCTGCGGTTAAACAACTTCCACGTTCACTGTTATTCAATCATTATGGAAAGCAAAAGAATGGTTGAATCTTCTTTTGCTGGAAGAAATAAGGTACGCAGACCTTAATAGATCTAATGAACTGTTTGCAGGTTTCCAAAAAAAAAAAAAAAAAAACAATACAGTTGTATGGTACATTCGCAATGACGTACAATGTGCATCAACTTCCACATTTAGTTGATAGTGTTTACCGTTACGGAAACCTTTCTGCTCACAACGATTTTCCTTATGAAAATTCGAATGGCAACATGTTTCGTAAACTCCATGGGGGAAGGGGAGTAATCAATCAGATCATCAACTCTAAGTGTCTGGAAAGATGTGCCGATTGCTGTGCAAAAACATAATTTACTCAACTTGCGATTATAATAAAAGGAGTAATAACTGCTTTGCTCTACTAAAAAATGACGAATATGTAAAAATAAAAGGCTTGCTAGTTGACAAGTCTGACAATGATAGAGAATTTCTACTCATTCAAGTCCTTACAACTAACAATTTCATTCCTACCGTTTACTATCAAATGCAACAAATTTTGTCACTCAACGTTAACTCTTCTACATAGATTCAGTATAATTAGTTATAAGTTAGCATAACTTTTCTAATTATGATAAATTGATAATTAAAAAATTAATATAATTGATATATTATAAGACTACAAAGGAGAATATAAAAACAGGTTTCAATGAAGTCATATAAAATTAATAAGTAAGCGCGTGCTATATCCTGGTACAGAAGATAAGGATTTTAGTCGAAAATACTTTTGCATTATTCTTTTTTGTACGTATGGTCATTTCTATTAATCTTTAATTTTTAAAATAATTATATTTCTATAATAATTTGCTGAATTGATTAACTAATTTTTAATTAATTTTCAATCCAATTTGTTGAATGTCAATATTGAATATAGCACATATATTTTTCTCATAAATTTTTAGTATTAATTAAATATATTTAAAATTAAATATTCTAATTTTTATGTTTAATGTTCCAGATTAAATCTTACGTTGCGTTTATCATTTATTTTTCCAATAGTTCCTAACCCAAAAAAAAATTTCGGTTACTTTCATTGAAAAACATCTAGTATTTTGGAATTCGATCCGTTTTTGAAAAAACAAAATTATTCTTTTTGTATAAAAAAAGTAAATGAATTGTGAAATTGATTGTGTTTTTTGAAAAATTAGAAAATAATTATTGAACATATTTTATGTTTACAGTAAATTTACAGGATATTTATGCGAAGATTTTTTTATAAACATAGTTTTTTTGTGAATTTGTCTTTTTTATGAGTATTAGTGTATACTTTTAATGAATTCCATGATCGAACTCGAGAGAATGCTACATACATTTGGCCATGACTAAAAATGTCTTTACTCAAATCAAATGAGATTTTTTCAAACGTTTGCCCTTGAAATTTAACACGATTTAAAAACACGATATCTCCTTCTTTGTCATCTGTCAAAACTTCACACTTTAATAAATTGTTGCCTATTTCCAAAATCAACAATCTTATTCCATTGCATAATCCTTCACTAATATTGAGTTTTCTAATTAACTTAATTACTGCACATTTTTGCAAACGAAGCTCATGTGGTGGTATACTTGGACGATTTAGAGTGTTCAAATACTCATTCAAAAGAGTTTGATTAATGTCATGTTTATCTTTGGTGGATTTTGCACTATCAACACTCGTGTATAGTTTTTCAGAATTTTTATCTAGTATATTAATTACTTTTTCGTTCAATTTTTAAACGTCTGTATTTCGAGCAGAAAGTATCGCTCTTTTAGCAACCAACCTGTATTGCTTATTTTTACCATTTCTCCGTAAGTGTCTGTAATTATATCCGCATTGGCGTCAGTTAGAATTTGTTTTGGAATTTTAACTGTATCAATCGAATCATTTAAAACTCCATTACCTAAATCCAATAAATATTTTGCAAATACTTGTTCGTTTTTTAGAAAACGCTTGTTTTCTGTTAATGAAAAAGT
This sequence comes from Psix sp. ZL-2020, assembly GCA_022817045.1. Taxonomy (NCBI): domain Eukaryota; kingdom Metazoa; phylum Arthropoda; class Insecta; order Hymenoptera; family Scelionidae; genus Psix; species Psix sp. ZL-2020. The sequence goes on along the minus strand of JABFQD010001756.1, from coordinate 6,484 downwards.
TTTGAAATTTGACCATGAGAAACTATTTTTAATTGATGAATTCAAAGTTTCATTCTTTGCAGCCCCTGGTTTGACTGGAAGTAACTGTCAAAAGTCTTGTCCTAGAAGCACAAGTTTTTCTCCAAATGGTTCACTATTTTGCACCAGATCTTTCAAAAAATGATTCATTTCTTCAAGGGCGTATCTTGGTGCCAGTGGTACTTCGTCCCAAATGAAAACGTCATAATGTCATAAATACTCTGCTTCTTTCGATTGAATTTTTATATTAGATGTTGAATCTGCGAATAAAGGTACAGGTGAACCGAACGTTTTGTAAACAGTTTTCCCATTTAGTAACAAAGTTGCACTTATATCAGTGTAAGCCATTGTGTTAACTATTTTGCTTTGACCTGTTAATAAATGGTGCAAAGTCGGATACACAAATGTCTTGCCTGTGCCTCCGGAACTATTAATATATAAACATTTTGCTTATACAGTTTAATTATTTTCCAGAAACTTTAATACATAATCAACGATTTCTTTCTGTTTAGAATTAAGTTGATTGTAGTAAATTTGATCACGTTATAAAGATTCACTTTGCATGATATCTGAAATTTCTCTTTCTGATTCAATTATTACTGGATCCATTTTGGGAAATTGAGAAATATCCCAACCTTCTTTTCAAAGTAACCTATCAATTTAAGAATATGCTTTTGCTACACCAACTTTTTTACCGAATCTCTGAATAAAGTCTTCAGATATTGGAACTTGAAATTCTTCTCACAATTCTTTTGTGTACAAAGACTGACAATGCATTAATATTCTAATAAATAGTAATCTTAGACGACTTGCCATCATCCGAACAGTTGCTTCATGCAAAGCTTCATGCAAAGCTTCATGCAAAGCTTCATGCAAAGCTTCATGCAAAGCTTTTTCCACTCATTATCATCTTCAATTAAACCCAAAGCTAAACATGCTACTGTAAATGTTTCACGGGGTTCTTCATTTATAATTTTTAAATCTTCAAAATTTGTTGCACTGCCCACATTCAATAGCAGGATACGTTCATGAAATAATTCAACTTCTGTTGAACTGACGGAATACATACGACCGATACAATTAAACCGAATTTGACGTTTTTATCAGCGTTTATTTTTAAACACATAATGTGCACGTATTTCTGAATACATAAATTGTCTCGCATATCTAATGTTTAATTGAAAATAATCCATTAACATTGTCATTTGTTCCATTGCAGATCGTAATTCTTGTTCATTACTACCATCAGTAATAATAACATTTTGTCTGCCTGGTAGATACACAGGCATGCCAATGACAGCATGACTCTTTTCTTATAAGTGTTTTCCTGCAATTCTCTAATAAGCTTCTACGGGACCTACATAACGAGCATCTACAAATTCCTGAGTCTCATCGTGAACAATTTCACGATTTCAAGATTTTCTCCACTGACTACCGTTGCTGCGTCATGACCTTTGAAAATATACTTATATATGTATTTTATTGACTTAATAGATGTTGGGATCTCAACATTTAGATGACAGCTTAATGTTTTCGATAATATTCGAGAGTAAGGCACAACAAATCTATTGTCAATTATGAAATTGTTTGTTTCATTATTGAAGGGTTTAAAAAAATGTTTTGAAAATTTGCCATTTACCATACACCAGTCTCCACAAGGTTCATGAATCATATTTTTAAGTACAATTGAATGTAATTCAGGGTCAGTTACAAGATTAGGAGTTTCTGCTGAAATATATTCATCAACCAATGTAAGAGTATCTATCTTCTTTTGTAACTTTACTAACAGATGTGTATGCGGTGAACCACGCTTTTGGAATTCGATAACGTAAACATAAGTTCTAACTTCTTCAAAAATTTGTTGACGTACAATCAAATCTATCAAATAGTTTTTTTTTCATATCAAAAACTCGGGCGCAAATATCGGGTCTATCAGCTGGTTGTTGATAGGAGATTTTCCTTAATCTCAATCTAGTTTGGATTGCATGTCATAGTAATGAATAAATCAGGTTTTCAATGTTTTCGAACTATAGCCATTGAATCCTGGCAAATTTGCATTATATTTCTTCGTGATCTAATGAAGGAAGAATGACAGTCTTGCCTTCTCTAAAATTTTCAGCTTCTGCTACTCTTCGTTCTACATGATCCGTGAGTTCTTTATATTGTTCAATACGTAATTTTGTCTGATTATTTTTGCACCAAGTTATTTGATCTTTTCCAATTATAACATAATTATAAACTATCAATTGTTGAAAAAATGGTTGTCCTTGTTGAAAAACATTTAAATCATTACGCACTCCCATACGGTACTGTGCGTACATAGATCTCGTTACACGTTTTCCATTAACTTGTTTGATATCTTCATGCCAACCTTGAGTACCATAAGGATAAAACGAAGGATAAATCCAAGGTTCGACAATTGGGTCCATAGTACTAACATTTCTTAAAGACCAATCATGTTTATTTATTACTGTTACACAGTTGTCAGGAATTTCTCCATCAGCTATTGTCAAATAAAATTGCAGCAACTTCATTGGTTTTTTGTACGTTATACTTGCCACGATCAATTCCTTGTTTATTTTTTATAAAAGCATATTTAAATTCTGTAAATTAGATCCTGATTGTTCCTGTTTTTGAACTTCTCGATGCATAATTTGATATAATTTTGCGAAAATGTTATTATTTCTAATAACATTGTCTAAAATTTCTAATAATTCTATATCAAGATTAGAATTTACATTAGCACGATTTTTTATTGCTTCGATAGCATCTAGAATGAATAGTTGTCTAAAAGTAGCCGGTGTATTTTCAGAAGGATACAAAGCTGTGCTGAATTGTTAATAAATTTGGCAGGGGAATTTTAAAACCTCGACTCTGTGAACTCAAACTCGCTAAATTCGCATTAAATGATGCAAACGAAATTGAACTATTCATTTTTCGAACATTTTTAAGGAAATGTTTCGACTTCTTATAATTTCCAGTTAGCAATTCTTCAATCGCTTCTGGAGGTTTTGGTAATAGATCTAATTTCACTTTTCCGTTAGTGCAACAATCGTTAAATGAAATTTTTTATTTCTTATTCTTTCGGCGTTGAAATGTTTAGCACCGCAATATTTTTTAAATAATTAAATAACAATAAAGGAATGCAATATACTTCAAAATTGTAATGCTGAAAAAGAAAAAGAAATCTAATTGAAAAAGGTGTTGCACCTTTAAATTAATCCTTAATCCCCTGAACCAAGAAAATAATTTTATAAAAACAATAAAAATATTTGTGTGATTTTGGCGTTAGAAAAAAATAAAAAATGTTCAATATTGAGCATATTCAAGCTCAAAACAGTGCACTCATGTGAGCTAATTGTCTATATCTACTATTTATATAAAAAATAATATTTCAACTAGAATATGTCAACAGAATATGTTATTCTGTTATATTTATCTATCAGTAAATAGTCTAATTACTTAAGTGATTGTGATATTTTCATAAACACCACATAATGAGAAATAACAATTACTTATTCAAAATTCGTTCAATTTTTATTGAGTTTTTTTACCAAATAACGTTTTAATTTAATGTGTTCCGCAATATTAAAGTGTCAACATTCAGTCAATTTGGTCTGCTCGACAACAAATGTCAAATTCAGAACACCTGTCAAAAACTGCCAGACCGCTCCAACAGAAAATAAACCGATGACACATGAATTTAGCCAAACATTAAACCCGCGGCTAACTTTATTACTGTCCTCGATCTTTTAACAGTGGAATGCTTCACGACTTGAAATACATTTGTTTACCTCATTTTCCGCAGTGATGTTATTTTCCGGAGTCACGATGAAATCATTGTTAAGGGAGTGAAAATTTTAATATACTCTGCTGCAAATTTTATCTATTAAAATATTATTTTGCCTTGCTTTCTTCATACCACTTGAGAAATCTTCATTTTTCTGATTCCTGGACTCTACCCCCAATCCATTTAAGAATGAAGAAGAATAATGGAACGATTTTCGTTTTTTTTGGAGATTTGGTTCCCAATCATCCAAGTTTATGCCGTTTTGGTGTGAGATATTTCAAAACCTCATCTACAAAATCACATTCAAATTAATTATTTTGTTTTATTTACATTTTTTATAATATATGTAGTAAATAAAAAAAATAATTGAAATTAAAACAGCCATAACTTTAAGATTTAATTAAAAATTTGGAAACCATTATATTTGTTGTGAAAAGTAATAAATAGGAAAAAATTAAAATGAATTAATTTTGTTGTAAATATCAATGTAAAAAAATATATTGTTAGTTTTGAAAAAATGATATTTAACATAAATTTTCACTCGTGGTGTTTGTAAATATCGATGGGATAGAGTTTTTCCGAAGACGAAAATTCCCATCTTTTCCAACATTTCGATAACATGAACCTGAAAAATGATTTGCATACAGCAAACTTCTTTTTGTTGGCTCAAAACCAGGCAGTCCTAGTACTGTTATCCATTGCCTCAATAGATCCGGTTTGTTGATAGGAAAGCTGTCAAAAAGTATTTACATTAGTTTTAATATAATTGAAACTTTTATTTTTGATATAAAAAAATCTCTTAAAAACAGTAAATTCTTTGCTCGGAAACTGCAGTTTTGGGACCGTTGAACCGTAAAGGTATTGCAGGTAAACAAGCAGATAGCCCATTTTCCTGCACACATGTTTGCTGCATGTTATTTTGAATTTTACGAAACGGTATTTTTTATCGCATTCAATAAAATAGATTGTTTAAATTATTAAGAGAAACTTACCGATGAAAGAATTTCTGCTCTCCGTCGTTTTATTTTGTCGTTTTTAGTATATACATGGAGATTTTTATGTACTAAACACTGTTGGAATTTATCTTGGTTTCACAATATTGTTTCGATTAAATTGTTCCAAATCGTCTGGTATAAAATGATTGGAACATATCTGTGACGATGACAAAGGTTGAAAAGACGGTTCTAAATTTAGATTATCCAACCATTTCTGTAATGTATTTAGATATTTAAACGGATATCTAAAAATCATTATAAAATATTACAATCTTGTAATTATAAAACCCTTATATTAAACAGATGTTAATAGCAATATTATTAAAGATTATTCCAGTTTTCAACCAGTTATTTTTAGATGTTTCCAATAACATCAATGAATAAATATCACACTTTTGATTCGTTTGAATTACTAGCTAATATAATTTTAAATTAATATTTTTTAAAATTAATCAAAATACAAATATATTAAATAATTCTACTTTCCATAACTGAAAAATTAAATTTACTTTCTTAATTTTTTTATTTAGAAATACATATTTAAAGACTTTATTTAACAAATATAAATAATAAAAATTGTTTATTTATTTACTGATGAAAAGTCTCACTTTTGATTATCATTTTTTTTACCAAAATAGACACATTCTATTACCTGTTTTTTTTCTTGAGGTACAGATTTTAAACATCCACAGTGTCACTGCACTGATTTGAATGTTAGCGGTAAATACCGTGACAGGTGCGAGGAACCCTACTCAATTTTAAATATGGCATTGTTCTAATAGTCACGAAAATGTTCTGCTATACGCTATCCATAGTATACATAAGAGTGGTTTTAATATTTTTATTTGATGTAAATCAATTTTGTTTAAATTCGCCAAAATAAGCAAATTCACTTTAACTAAAACTGATCTCCACTGGCTCGCGATCGGGCATAAATATCCTTAGAGATTCAGATTACTTAGAAAAAAAGGACAACACAATTAAACGTTACGTTTTGTGCCTCGGAGGAAAACCCTGAAAGGGAAAAACCCCCAACTACCAAACAAAATTACAAACAACTTACAACTAGAATGCGCGAGTACAATATTTGACATGAGTTCGTTTCAATAGATTGAAATCTCGGATGTCTCGTATGGAAGTGACCACTATCATTCCGTCAAGTTAAAACCAAAAGTTGAGGAGGAGGGACTAACTTTTCCTTTCGGCCGATCAAAACTAAAAAACACGTACGCGTAATAAACTCATATACTTTTAGTTTTCTCGCATAGTAAATTACGTGATGAAATCGTCGCATCTCCGAAATTGCGCGGACTACATCTGCGGAGTTGTGAAAGTACTCGATTCTCTTTTTGAATAGATTGAAAATGCGCAACGCACACTTTCAACGCTGTAAATACTCGACACTTTCTCGAGCTGGCCAAAAAATATTTTTTTATTCATGTATCAAAATTCTTAAATTGTCAGCATATGGATTTTTCTTGTTACATTTAGGATTAGCAGTTAAAAAATTTAATTTTATTTAATCTAATTTTTGTCATTGTATATCAAGTATAATATATATTTATCTAACCTTATATACAGAATTAACGTGTAGTAAAATTAATAATTAATAATAACGAAAAAATATGTTTTGTTCATAAATTTATTTGTTAGATATTGCAATAAGAAATTTGCAATCTTT
>JABFQD010001755.1:0-17219 GCA_022817045.1 Psix sp. ZL-2020 | reverse complement strand
TGATATAAGTCAATTGAATATTCAATTGACAGTCACTTTTTTTATAAACATTGAACTCTGACCTTATCTTACTTTATTATACACATGCTACAGTATATAAATTTGCGCTTCAATATACTTACATCGATAGGTATGCTTAGTATATACTTAGGTTACCTAATATACCATTGAGCATTCTTATTTAATATTCGATAACATAATAAATATCGTTATCAGAATTTTTTGTCTTTCTTCCGTTTTTTCCTAAAATACTGATTATAAAAAATGTATACTGCATAACACTGAACTCGCAAGTTTGTAGCTGAATAATGGTTTCTCATTTAATTAATCGAATAAATTATGTAATCAGGGCCACATCAATACTACGCGATATATCCCGATCATAATTCAATAAATTTATTATATTTCCATCTATTTTATTTTCTTATATGAACGGTTCGTTTCAAAACTGTTAATAACATACTTAATACATTGATTGATTTGCATTTATTATTTGTAAATTACATATAATATAATAAATAAATTATAAAATTATATCAAAGCTGAAAAATATATGCGATTTTATATTTTCACAACTAATTTCATTGATTTTTTTTATCTTTGTAATACACTTTTTTGTACAGTTATCACGATTCAACATTTATATAATTTAAATAGGAAACCCTTGCAAACAGATATAGCGTCAAAATTTTTCATATCAGCTAGCATTGGTATTTACAATATATTTTATAATCTTTACACTATTTTTCGCAAGGATTTCTTTATTAATTTTCATTAATGCAATTATCATTATCTGTACTTGTAACTTTTTGAAAACATAGAATTACATAAAAACATTAAAAGCATGTACCTTTGTATTGTTTAAAGTGCAAGAATAAGTAAAATCATCGAAATATGATTATCACTGAGAGAAGAGTACGTTAAATCACGTAAATTGTATTGGATTAGTTGAATTTGTAATTGAAGCATTTCTATTTCGTCAAGCTAAGGTAGTGTTTCCATACGATCAAAAATTTTCAATTTACTTAAAATAATCCAGTGTCTAATTATGATAAAATGTTTGCTTTGTTCTACTTAAAGTAAAATGAAGTTTACCTTCTTTTTCCAGCAGTTCTGGAAATTTTCTTTTGACTAATGAGTAAGATTTTCTCGACGGCTAGAAAAATACAAAAAAAACGATTTCGTAACTTCTGGATTTAGAGGAAATATGGTCAATAAATTGCGCATGATTTTAGAAATGTATTTTTATTACTGAAAATAAAAGTTATATAAAAGTAATAATTTGTATAATATATAACAAATAACGATGAATGTTCATGTCAATGATGTTCAACAATGTAACAATTCTACAATCATTTTTCTGATGCCAGTCACAAAGACGACAGTAAAAACGTAATAACTTGATTAATGGATCAAAATATATTCTTATAAATTAGGTATGAATTTGGTTTTTTTATGCGAATGACCTTAAAACTATCGAAAAATAAGGTTTATAAAGATATTTTCATCGTAGAATTGATTAGTAAAATAACACTTAACAATTATAGTGTTGAACAATTTTTGTTACTAAAAATTAACCTCATAATAACTCGAAAACTTAAGACCTTTGTAGACTACTATAATATTTTTAGCATTTTACTAATAACATTTTGGAATAAAATGTAGATATTGTTTGGTTATAAACAATGTCATAATATATAAACGTATAAATTGGAATATGTGTTATAAATAAATATAAAAAAATGTATAGTGAACCAGTTCTCAATGTATAATATGTTAATGATGACTTTTGGATTTATATAAGAAATTTCCACTGCTGTAAAATCAACTTATAAAGTTTCATGTTACTGAACAATTGATTAACATACTCAATTGTTTCAATATGTGTTCAAATGTTACATAAATTTGTGATTGTGCAAATGTGATGTGCTGTTAGTGATTTTATAGTTTCTGTATACGAATATACCTTTACATATGTACAAATATCATGGCCATGGACGCTTACCTATAATATAAAAGAAGTCAGTCTACTTTAACCACTCAGAAATTGAAAAAGAATCTCTACGGCCATCTTTAACATTTTTATTGTGTGATCACTCAAATATATATCCATAAGATACATCCATAAGATACAGTGCCGAGAGTAACTGAGACCCTATAGATTATTTTCAATTTCATTATCTATTTAACCTAACAAATACAGAAAAAACGCAATTAAGTTATGAAACTTAATGCTATAAATATGTATAAATCGTATACTAACAATAAGAAATATGATTTTTTCAGTTCGTACAACATTATAAATAATAATATCCGATCACTACTACAATTAATTATTTAATAATAATCTCTTACTCGTACAAATTATTTTATATTAATAAAATTAATCCGTACCAATACAAAATATTTTAAAAAGTTTTTTGACATTTATTACCAAACCGTGTTGTTTTATTTCAAAACAAAAAGCCACATTTTAATAGAAATAACAAGAAATAATAATAGTAATAATAAGAAAACTTGTCAAACATATTAGAATATCTTCCATTACATTAATCGGTTAATTTTATTCTTAACAATACTGTTGCAAACTTGCGAAAATATGAAACGCAGTACCAGACCCTTTCAATGCAACATTTTTCTTATTAATTGACTTTTATGACGTATAAATTTCTAGCTACTATTTTTGAAAAGTAAATAGAATGTTGATCACAAGTATCATTATATAAATTTTAATATATGATATTGTTTTATAATTGAATGAACAATATATTCAAATTTAAAATAGAAGTCTATTGCAACTTTAAAGATCCTTATTTTCAAAATTTTAAGAAAAAATAGATATAATTTAAATTCAATTTTTAAACTGGGAAATTATCAGTATAACTTTTACAGTTGACATTAATACAATATATTCCAATTTAATATAAAAGATTGGCGTTTAAAAACCGGCTTTTTAAATCTAGCAATTTATTCAACTGTATTGTTTAAATGTTTTGAATTTTATTTTTGCAATTCAAATGTTTTACTTGAACTTTTTTATTAAATTGAAATATATTTTACAGTGTTATTCAAAAACTGTTCGATGTACACTTAAATTTTTTATAGTTTAGATAAAAACCGTTGGAAAATGTTATATAGATTTTCTTATTAATCTTTTAAATTGTACACGCTTTTTCGTTCAGACTAAGACTCGGTTGAATTTAATACGTCTCTGAAAATCTTATACTGGTAAATAACAATGTATAAAATCTTTTGATTGGTAGAATAATAATCGTTTCGTATAATTGATAGTAAAATTTAAGTAATTATAATACAAGATATACAATTTCCACATGTAAAAATTTAACAGTTTGAAATCTAGTAAAAAATGAGACTGTTTTAATGTTTTGTTTAATTTTTATTTTCTTCTATTTCAGATTATTTTAGGAATCATTATGAAATTCCGAACTATTTTAAGGTAGAAAAGGATTGAAAATCTATAGTATTAAAAAATAATAAACTTCTGTTACGCTTGGACGCAATTTTGAATAAATAATGTATGTACATAAAAAAGTAAATTATATTTATGTTTACTGATCACAGTATTACTTGGCGAAGTAAAAGTTTACATTAACACAGCCCGGCTGAGTACCCAGTTCGTCGAAAATATACACAAGAATGAATACATGATTATAACTTTATCATAATTAGTATTCGAATTCCGTCCATGCAATAATTAGATCTGATCTTGTGATGTGCGACCTACCGACTTATCTTTGGCTTGTAACAAGTTCTTCGTTTGCAGTTGTTTAGTTAATTTTTTCATATCTTTTTTCAATGTATATGACTTCTTTTTTTTAGAACTTATGTTTTTCAAGTTGGTCGCCTGGTTTGCTATATCATCTTGAAATGCAAGAAACCCGAGCTGAGCATGTGAAGCTTCATTCAATGCCCGTGATCGAATACACGCCCGATACTGTTCATTCGTTAATCTTTGCCCAGTAGGTCCATTTAAACAAACCTGAAAAATGTAAATAAAATAAAAATATTATTATATAAATAATAATTCATTCAGCAGTGTTAGCCAATGAAGTTAGTTAATAACAGTTACTGAAAAATCAAAGGTGATGCATTACGGGAAACAAAGCGATAGTAACAATTTTGTTTAAAATCACATATTTCTCACACATTAATGTAAGAAATTTTAAATTTATTTTTACAAAAATAATATATTGCTTTTTGATAATAGTCTGTTATAAGTGTTAATTAGTGAAAGTATTAAACAAATATTTACGGGTTTCAGTTATTTTTATTTTTCGTGAGCATAAAATATGAACCTTTAGGATTAATGATGTTTTAATTTGAGGCCTATAATTTCCTTAGAATATTTCGAACTTTAAATTGAACTCAATTTGATTTGTGTTTTTAGTTTATTGAAATAAGCTATACATAACAAACAATATTTCGCAATTTAAAATGTTTGCTTTGTACGAAGGATAACCTTCAATAAAAACTAAATCAATGTCACTGAATTTACGAAATTTGTCCTCACAAGATCATAATGAGGATCAAAAGAGAGGAAACTTGCGGGACTCTGTCAGCATTACATGGGAGAAGGATTTTAGAAATTTGCCAACAAAATCGTAAATTTTTCCCCTTGCCTTCAAAAGAGAATAGCAAAGTTCCAAGGAAACAGACGATCCAGAAAAATTGAGGTAATGAACATGAACAGTCTTCGATAAAAAAAAACCACTCGAATTAAATTCCAAATTTTAAGGTTTGCTAAAAATAATGAATTAAAATGATGCAAGCTTGAAATGTATTTTTCAAATCAATTTCATGTTTGTCAATTAGAGACATCCAAACTGTGGATTTCTATAACTACTTGAAAGAGTGGTATTGGGATAAATCGGGACTCTTTACTTGAATGTTGTGATTATTATAAAATGGATAAAAAGCATTTAGTTATTAATACAGCCTGTAGCATAGAGTTTTTAATTGACAAGTTTGACTTTTAAAATATCCGAATTTGGATTTTGTACTAAACTTTCCAATTGGCTACAGAAAGTGCTTGAAAATAAACGATATATATGTTTTATATATAGCATAAGACCAATCAATTAATCAGCTAAGATATACAAAGAATACTTCTTGGGTGCGATTTGGAACTAGAAAAATTGAAAGCACAAGAATTTTCCATGTACAGCTATCAAAGGTGCTGTTCTCAGTAAGTTTTTGTTGAAATCATTCAAGATAATCATGTTAAGAGCAAGTCAAACCGGTACAAATGAATTATACCGGCATAACAGATATTAAATATTAAAATAATTTAAATAGTGTTATTTAAGAAAACAATTATTATAAGACGATTTTCTCACTTTTAAACTATGTTTATGAATTTATAAAATGAATAAAAAGCACTAATTAGAAACTGGAAAAGGCAATTTGTTTTCGCAATAAAAAACCGAGTTTTGTTGTATTCAAATATAGTATATTATATATATACACACATATTAAATATATTGTATATTTATTAATGTAATTTTAAGGATTTAATAAATATAATATAGAATAATTTAATGTAGTTTTAAAGAAAGTTAACTGATGACAATCTATGTCCGGACCCCAGGATACTTTGAAAATTCTCATTTTTTTGCAAGTTTACGCAGACTAGATGTGAGAGTGTATCAATTTTGCAACCCAAATAGCCAGACCACCAAAAATTCTACCGTCAACAAGAACATAGTTTCTAACAAGAATCGAAATTATCACAAAGGAGATCGACTAATGTCAAGGCACTATTTAGGTGGCGTCTTTGTTGATCAAAACTAGTGAGCTTGCAAGATTCTATAGCGTTATTAAAGAAAAGAGAAAAATTTAGAAAACGACAGGAGCTTTTCAGATACTCTTCCCTGGATTTTGAATGAAAAATTCATAATTGTAAGTGACTTTAAAGAGTAATTATAAAAGTGAGGTTATAAGGTGAAAATCCTGATTGTACATTGGGAAAAGCCATTTCGTGAAAGTCTAAATACTGAAGTTTCATTTTACGTTTGACTTTAATAACGTTTGCGAATTAATCAATTAATGGATGAATATGGAGTAGTTCAAATTTGATATCTATTGACTAACGTTTGGTCTCACTTATGATTCTCATTTTATTAAGTGGATTAATTGATAATCATAATTATTAGAGATCCAAAGTCCAACATTTATTTCAATTTATTTTGCTCGGTATTTCAAAATAGTAAGAATAACGTCTTTTTAAAGTTGTAGGCAGTGTAGTATTTATTAATTATGTTCGCTTCATTATTATATGCCCCACAATCAAAATGACAAGGAATATCGTATCTACTAAAAAGTTTAGTCGATGGGCTTTCCAGGTGACTGTTCACCAGTTCGGCACATTTCAGAGTAATTATATTGTATCGATAGCGCTCAAGTGGGATTTTAATTCGTGTCATTTTATCCAATCGATAAAAAATTTAATGAATTTAATTTTATATAAATTTTTTGTAAATATTTGACAAAATATCCGATATGTGGGTACTAGAATTTTATTAGATTTGAATTTTTGAGTATTAAATTAAATGTTTATTTATTGAGTGATATCGAAGTGGTTTACAATTTATTTATTTTGGATAAATTTTTAGATAGAACGTTGCAATATAAGATAAATTATGTATTATATTTATATAATGCATAATTTAGTGTATAAATTGTGGACATACATACAGATATTCCCTACTCTTTTCTCAATTCGGTCATATTTATTAGAAGTATGTTTTAATTGTGAAATAATGATATCAAAAATTGCCTCACTTTTTTGTATTTTAAAAAACAGTTGCAGTATCAAAAAATGTGTACTTGATGGAAATTAAGGATTAAGCATTCAAATAGAAAAATCATCAAATAACATCACCTCAACTTGAGGTCAGTCTTGTATTAAATTACAAAAAGCTCGTCACAAATTTGAAGATTTAAAATTGCCTGTAATAACAATTTGTTTACCAGGCATCTATTTGGCGAAGGCTTGTGTATCAGCAAACAAATTGAGGTGGGGTTAAAATATTTATTCTTGTATAGTAAAGCTTGCTCCCTGCAAACCCATCAAACCTTGATAATATTTAGTTAGGACTCTTTTAGTTAGAAAACTTCTATTATTAGATCTATGATGATGAATTCGCAAGAGTCAAGTGTTAAATCTATTTTTGAAAAAACACCCGTTTACGGTGTTAAATTTTTATAATAAAATCTATATAGACTTTATCACGAGAATGATAGAAACATTATCAATTAACTATTCCCAAAAGTTATACTAACTATTATTTCCTTCTAATTAGGAGCAGGGAAATTCTAATAATAAAACCTAATAATTAGATCTAACTTCAGTTGAAATTTTAAGTTAAGGAACAATCTTCGAATAAACCTCCTATGACATGGTTTCTGACTCTATAAGGAACTGTTTTATTTCTGCGAGTTTCGAATTTTTTGCTCTACTTTTCTAGGTCAATTCATCGAGTTTATAAATGATGACTGAAAAGTTATGAGTTTAGCAATATTTCCTTCGAGCGCTTTTACATACACTGATAACTGAGCCGAATCAATGGACGTTACAAGATATTTTATTCTTAGTCTTAATAAAATATTGGAAAAGATATAAGGACTTGAAAAAGGCCGTTTACTCTGTAGTAAGTGCAGGATCAGATACCCGGTTTTAATAATTAAGTTGGCACGCGAAATGTATTTGTTGAAGTAGTCTTTGGTTAAACATTCTCACTTTTTGGTGGCTTACATTCCACGTGAGAGGTAAAAACGTGATAGGTTTTGTTGTCTATAAGTCCTCGATCTACTCACTTAAGTCTCAATTACCGAACACACAACTCGATAGCTTCATTAGCGTGTCATTGTCATGCACGTCGTTTTATCAGGCCTTCACCGGCTTAATATATTTGAGGTCATAGATTCCATTCATTAGACGCTGTATTCCAAGTCGAAAGGGAATTAGAATTTTAGAAATGATTTCCAAAATCAGGCTTACATCAAAAACAATTTGACCACGCTTCTATAAAACGACCACGCTTCGTATATCAGGAAGTTGATCTATAACGAAATCATAATAAAAGGATCTACTAATAAGCACTTTAGGTTGCCAGAATCAACTGTGAAATCTATTTATATTTCGCGAAACCATGTAATAAGTCCTGGCGAAAAGGACATGCGTAATTGTACCACGCAAATGAGTAGCCGCGCATGAAGCAGAAAAGATTCACAAAAGTTGTGGTTCTGCTAGATTCGAAAATTGAAGCTCACTGCCCGCTATTCTGAATAATTTTATGCTCACTTCAACTTTTTCGCACTAAATACTAATTGCAGTACAGTTAAATAACAGTGATATCCATTATTACTTTAATAAATTACTGACTATGATATAACATATAATTCAATAATAATCTAAGTTTCAAATAAAACGATTTTTAGTTACACGTGAAAAATGGTATTTTTACACGTATTAACTCGAAGCTATCTCGAAAGTTAATTTCTGCTGTCAAAATTTATTTAAAAATAAATTAAAAAATTATATTAGAAATCTTTCTTCTCGGAAATTTTGATAGAAAGCGGTCAATTTTGACAAATAGTTTTTAATTTCACGCTATTTCAATATTTTCATATACCATTGAAATAAGCGAATCAATCTCATTGCATTAAGAGAGATTTTTTCAAGAGGGATTATGTCATTTATGGAAAAAATGCTGCTATCAATGCTCTTCCTTTTATGCAGAATATAATATTTATTGCCTTATGCTATGTAAAAAAATGGATTACATAAAAAATATTTATGAATATTTCAATAATTTTCCTGTTTAATGTAATATATGAATTATCAAATTGAGATTATGAGAGATTGCACTAAGATTAAGGTATATTCAAACTGACACTGTATTTATTGGCAGTCAATCACCATCAATAATACTAAGCGATGTATATATTGTATGAAATACTTTTATTTTAACAATATTCACTTACATGTATTTTCATTTTAAAAATATGGACGTATCAGTTCTTGGAAATACTAAACTGTGTTATGAGGGATAGTATTCTCTGAAGCTATCCGACTTAGCTTCGTTTATTGGCTTTCCGAATCAGGATATCAATTAGGCGTAAAATATTTGTGCATTCGTTTGATTGGTAAGAGTATAAAACCCTTCTGCTATTTAGATAAAACCCAAAATACAAAATGAATTGAAATGCACAAATAGGCCCAGGAAATACTTTAAATATTATTATCACAAAATTTTATTCAAGCTTTAAATCAAATGTGGTCAGTTTAATGATTCGTTACAAAAAGTCAAATTGTTATATGAAATACTCATTTGATCTTGACAAAAAACATATTTCAAAGGCACTGTACATGACCTTCAGATTTGGGTATGGTGGACATCATCGGCATCTAGTTGAACAAAAATATTTTAATCTAGATGACATTAGCAACTCCTTTATCGATAAAGTAAAAAATTTGCATTGATTTTCTTGATTATTTGCAATAATCAAGAAAAAAATTGAAAAAAGTTTGAAATACCGTAGATAGTTTATTACGTTTTAAGACTCTACACATGAGATTTTATAACAGTGTTTTCGCTAAAACGAATATAGAAGGTAAAAAGAAGGATTTTAACCGAACCTAACTTTGAATCATTAAAGTAGCTTTATCAATAAATAGTAACGGAATGATGGTAAAACATTTTTAGGTATAAAGTTTCAGAAATTCGTTATTAGATTATCGTCAAATTCTACTCTTATGGCTTACTATGTTCATTGGAATTTTTCATTTATATCTTATACCCGGGTAGACTACAATAAAATATCACGTTTTTGAGTTTTGTATTTTGCGTTTTGAGTTGTTTTCGGTGAATATGTACTTACCTAAATCAGTTCAATATATGTTATATACATTCATTCATGCCTCTGGTGTTGAAATTTCTGCACATTATTATATGACCTTCTAGCATCGCACTTTTCACCCATGTGGAAAACAGCCTGTATTAAACCTCTCGGAAAGACTGCCAAATCTACATCTCTGACTAATTACCATCCCATAAAATTATATGTTCATTATCTATAATTCTTATGAAAGCCATACAAGTATTTAACAAGTATTTTGAAAATGTCAATGTATTCTTCATATCTTCATTTCCAATCAGATTTCAAGCAAAGTTCTTTCACAAAAATTTTACTGTTCCGATTAAGGTACAATGTTAAAGCTCCTATGTATTCTAGTCGCAGTGCTGGCCTTGATTTTTTAGACATTTAATTTCGTAGATTTTCCGCGTCTGAACATAAAATTATATCATTGACATTACAGCTTCATACGTCTCCGAGTGGTAGTAAGTAATAATTACAGGGCCAATCTTAAATAAGCGAAATGTTGAGGCAGAAATTCCACAGGGCTTCATTCTTGGACCACTTTTATTTTTCGTTTATTTAATTAGAATTTCTTGAAATTTATGCAAAAAACCCTCTATATGCTAATGATTCATAAGTATATTTACATGAATCCGCAAAAAATATCTAAAGCATGTTAAGAAAGATTAATTATAATACTGAAGTTGTACATAATTGTTCCATAAAGAATAAACTTTATTACATTGTATTGGAAATAAAGATAATGATTTTAGGCTCTTAGTATAAGTTTAGTGAGATACACGTTTTTCATTTTTAGAATATTCGCATTACTAATAATATGATACTTTATTTTATTGTTGCAGAACATTTAGATTTGTTAGTTTGGTCTCAGCATGTTTTTCCAATTGTACATATAGTGTTTAGCTTGTGTTCGAAATTAAAAAGGTTCTAGTTACTGTTTACTCATATATAGAATTTATTCTTAATCTGTGACGTGGTGAGTCCATTATATTTTTTATGAGGAATTGAATTGCCTTAAAATCGATAAACAAATACTACATTTTCTAGAATGTATGACATTCCAGTTGCTTTTCAAAAATCATTTTTAATTAATTAATTAATCGAAAAAACTTATGATTTCTTTGTTAGAAGAATTTTTCAAGAATTCATGAAATACTCAGATTTATTCTGAACGTTACTAGTTTTTTCTTTAAATGATTTATTGTAAGCGCGACTAGTTTTTAGAAGCCATGAAATACAATGCCTTCAAAAAAAGCTTTATGAAGATTTAACACATCATTTTTTTCTATAGGCTTTTAATTATTTATTCATTGTTCTGTTTTTATAAAATGTCTATAATCATTTTGTAAATATTTCATTTTTATTCAATCTTTGATGTATATCAGCCATATTTAAATACATATACATACATACTAATGTGGTTAAGAACTTTTCATTGTACAAAAATTTATATTTTAAAATTAAACCATAAATTGAAAAATAATGTTTTTGGCCTCAATTAGGAACATTGTGAATATGTAAATATTTTATCCAACTTATACATGGCTTTGTATGATTATAATTTTAATTAACTTTAATTAACAATACGATAAGTTTTATTTTCTGTATAGCTTTGAAAAGTGTAACAGAAAACATCGTAGTTTTACTCGGTTCTTGACTAAAAAAAATTTTCAATAAATTTATTATTAACAAGCACCATATTGAAACGATTTAATCCCGACTTTATCTTCAAAACTAAAAGTAGTTATTAGATTTCAATATGTTCTTAAAATCAAAGACCGTATACATTTGACTACCTTATTAACAGCAAACTCATTTTATTGAATAAAGAAGCAACCCTGCGGTTATGCAGGCACAGATACAGCCCATTTTATAGGATCAAGAGAACCTTTAAGTTAGTTTACCGACAATTTAGTTAAATTGCTCATCGAGTTCATCAGCATAGTATTTAAGAGGTGACATTAAATCAATAACTAATAGTCTAACATGCAGAAATGAACTGTTCTATTCGCCATAAATATATTGCCAAGTGTAAAACGACTCATAATTCAACATGCACAACCTTGTATGTTTTCATTTATTAAAAATGGATATAGAAATGAAAGAATCGTCAATAATTGTTTTATTATTCAGTTCAAAAATTATAATTTGAGAGACTTAAAAATTTATTCAGAAAATTGTTTTGCATCTGTATACATACTTTAGGATGCCATATGTGAAAAATTCCTGGATCCGTAGCACGAATAACTTTAATGTTGCTTCTAACATATTTTCTATACAAAGTTACATCTTCTCCTCCCCAGCCGACAATGTCTTCATCAAAGCCTCGAACTCTCAGAAAGTCGGATCTAAAATCGGAACGAAAATTAGTTTAGCATAATTAATTAAATTTAGTCGAGCGTGAAAATCACTGATTTGATTGTGTTCGGCGTGATAATGACATTAACAGAAATCCCATGTGAAACAAAGAGAATCAGGATTACATGAAGCATTTACCTGTATTGACAAGTCATGCCGTAACCAAAATCCCTCCAAAATCCAGTGTCTCTTGATATTATAAGTTGATCAGTTTCTGGAGGCACTTCTCTTCCTTGAAGTGTGTATACTACATGCGGATTGTAGAGACTGAAGACAATAGGATAATATACCTTTCGTCTAGGAGATGTATTCCATCTACACCTACCACAGAACACAAATATGCAAATTTTACATAAAATAACTTTATTAAAATTGCAAGTACCAAACTAATATTAAAATATGAGTTTTTTAAACAAAATCAGCTCTCAGGAATTTGAAAAAAACTATTAAATTGCAAATTCAAATAATTAACATTTTTTAATTTTTATTGATATATTCAATAGTATATAAAAAAATGATAAATAGAGCCATTCAATTAACATGTACAAGTAACGTTAAATGTTTACTCATACGTTAGTTTTATTTATCATTCTAGAAAAAGAACTCTGGATTTTTAAAGCTGTACATTCTTGTGTGTTTCGTGTAACATAATAATTTGTTATATATGATTAAGACGTTAGGTTGAAAAATGAATCTTTTTGACAATAAATTATATCTCAAAAGAATCTTGTAGACTGAAAAATGTATTTACTAGTATCCAGCAAACTTCATAATATTCTTTTTGAAAATATATTACCGAAATAACTAATAATTCTAATTTGTAATAGCAACAATAATAATATTTTAATTGTGAAATGTTATTAAATATCATTGATGTCAAAAATATATTAGCGTAATGTGCTTTTTGTTGCTAAATTTTGATTTTAAACATTTACATAATTTTTCATTATTAATACTAATAAATTGAAACTTTCGATGGCTTGTGATAAAAAAATATTTCAAATAATTCAATTTTGTAAAATATAAAAATTACAAGATATCTATGCTCGTTGAATTTTTCATGTTTGAAGAAGTACATGAACCTTATTAACAAGATTATAAAATCTGTAAAAGAGTTTCACATATTTTTAAACTCATAATAAAATAATTCATTAATAATTTGGCACTCATACTAATATCTCAAAGTGAATTCAAAATTCAGTTCCATACTATTATTTTCCCCCTTAAAATAAAATCCAACTAGAAATAAAAATGATTAATTTCCTGCCTTTATAATCATAATACATTATTTTATATTACGTTAATTATAACGAACTCAAGAAACGGATTGAGGTTTTCAAACAGTGTCAATTAATAAATAATAATTTTAACAAACCTATCGAGAAATCTTGCAGAAAAGACTATATCAACATCGCACATGAAGAGCAAAACGTCACCGTCGTTACCCCAAGCTCTTTCTGCGCCAACTCTCAAGCCTTTTCCTCTGGAGAACGTCTCATTGAGCGCAAGTAACCGAAGGCTTTGGCTAATATTACTGCTACTTTTCGTCATAAGGACTTTAGACATAATTGCCCTTGCTTCCGACAAGCCTTCACTACCGAAATAAACCACTGTAAGATGAACTCTTTTATCATTCCTTAATCCGATTTTTACGAATTTATCCATGAAACTTTGAAAAATGTTGATCCGCCCCGATAATGGTAGAATAATATGTATCAATTCCTTTTCTTTAACTGTCGATTGTCGCTTCATTGAAACAAACTGTAGTGGTGCATATGGTCTCATTAGAGTTATTTTAGTGTATGGATTTTGGTTCAAATTCCACTGAGTAATACTTTTATTGAAAATTTTTGTGCGAAAGTACATCTCGTACTGAGTACCGGTAGTTGGTTCTACTCTGTACAGTCCTTCTAAAAAGTCATCCAATGTGTATTTAGCGGCTAGTGACGAGATGTTTTTATTCAGTATTTCTACAGCTTTAGAAAGTGCCTCTAAGAGGTCTTTGCGTTTAAATCCAATAGGTTTTTCGACGACTCGCTTTCCAAATCCGAGATCCACTGGATACAATCTCGAAAATGTAAAATGACTAAAGGCGATGAGCTCGTATTCATTGTTCAGTGGCAAACCTTGACTAATTTCGGCCATTTCTACTTGACGCCGAGCTGTAAGACAATCTCCAACATCAGTAGTATTTGTCAGTGATGACGTTTCACTATGACCAGGAGGTCCACCTATAATCATAAATTATAATTCGATTTTTTAGATATTTATAAACCCATATTTATTTATATCGATTTAATATCAACGACGCTAATTTGAAACCAATTTAAACTCCTTATAATGAAATAATATAATTTCATGAAAATCATATTCAATCATTAAAATAACTGTCACCTACTAATTTTCTAAAAAAACAATAACTAAAAACACGAATTTTCATTTTTGTATTTCAGATATTATATCTTCTCTAATAAATTTAAGCAATCTATACTGTATCATACAAATATTTACAATGTAATATTTTTGACAAAAAATAGAATATTTTACAGAATATTGAATAATAAATAATACATCTTTATGTAAAGTTAAATTATATAGTTTCTTCATAAAAATGAGATTTAAGAAGTTTTCGTCATTTCCAACTTAGAACATATAAACCTTTATATTATTAAACTGAGAGCTTTGAAAAATTACAACTTCAGGTAAAAAAGTATAAATATATTGCAGACATATAAAACATTTATAAGAAAAGTAAAGAAAAGTAAAATTCACCGAAAAGACGATGAATTTCGCAAACAACGTTGGACTGACTGAAGATTTTTCGTAGAAGTAATACTATTTTTAGTTGCATATTTTTTTATATATTTGTAATGTCTTCATTTTTTTACAAAAAGTAATTTTTGAAAAAAAATATTCTGTTGGTAAATAATAGAAACAAATTAATATATTTAGAATAATGAAATTAATTCGTATTTAATAAAAAAAGAGTAATAGAATTTTAAATTGACTTGATAATAGCACCGTAATAAGAAATTGTTATGAGCTGTAGAAGGGTATGAGAAAAAGAAATACAAATGTATATTAACATTGAATCTATTAATTTTGCGAAAAACTTATTTCATATTTTCGTTAATAAAACAATAATAAATAATAAAATGAATTTGAAACATCAATTTCATCTTTAGTTTTGTTTTTCATAAGAATAACATAAAAAGATTAAAAACAGTAAGTAATAAGCTTAAATCATTTATGAAATAAAAAAAAAAAACAATTCTTAAAATGTAGTTCTAGTCCACGTACATGTATTTTAGAGATTTTGACAATAATTGTAAAGAATTATGACACCAAGTTCCATGAACCTTCGTTATAAAATATTTACCTATATTACCATGCTTGTCCTGAATTAAAAGAACTTACATTCAATTTGAATAATTGAAATGTCAGCATTTACATTTATACTTACTTTTTTGAAAAATAAAAATTGTTTGTATTTATATACCTGCATAACAAAAACCATTATTTCCGAATTTTCTCAGTTATATTAAGTTTCAAAAAAATCATCATTTAATACAATAATGCAATTTAATATTTTCTTAATTTTTATTCATACTGAAACAATGTATATTAAATTCATATTATTTGAATTTATTTTCAGAATAAATATAAAGAAACCAATCAATCAATTGAAAATAATTTAATTGTATAATAAATACAGTTAATATAATAATATAATAAAATATTTTCTTAATGTATGTTTCCGCCAGAATTACTTTCATTTTTAATTAAAAACTCTGCTGAAATTTATTGATATCAAAAATGAATTATTTCATATAATAGAAAGATTTTTTATATTAATTCTTTATTATAATCATAATTTTGAAAGCTGTTTTTGATAAAGCAATAGTTTTTTTCTTTGTATTTTGCAATACTATCCATTTATTATGCAAGAAAATGTTGTATATTTTTCATTCAGAAAATAGTATTTTTATACACGAGCGTAAAGCATCCGCATGACAAACGGCATCTTATTATGTACAGAAAGCTCATTACATACAGCTTTTAAGTGTGAAATATAATCTATAACATTGCTTTCATAAAAAAAAGATAAACATTCAAAAAGATTTCTAAGTCTGTTTTAGAAATAAATTTTGAGTTTAAAAATCGTTAAAAGCTAATGATTTTTATCATAATTGTAAATAAATATAATATACCAACTATGTGCTTGGTATTGAATGTCATCTTACAACGTATCTTAATTGGACAATATATCTTACATCAAAACATCCCATTTTATCATATGTTATTAATTTAGTTAAATATAATTGAATAGTTTTTACGTAACAAAATGATAATTTTCACTTCTATAATTTGTAACGACATAATCCAAGACATGAGACATTTAACGCAATATAATGGTAACTAAGTTTTTTATTACACGAAAGATATTTTTACATAAAAGTGAATATTTTAGCTTGAAGTTACGTTAACGAACAAGAAAAAATATGTTGAGAGATCATACTTTCTAGTACTGTTATTAAAACTTCCACATCCTTTCATTACGTTTCAGGGTGTTAGGTTTTCATAACAAATAATGTGTATATCATTTATATACTTCTATGCTTGTAGTGTATGAAAATTGAAGTCGTGTGCTATCTCAGGAGTATACAGAATCTTACGAATGTAATATTTACATATTTTTTTAATTAATCACATGTAATTGAACGTTATAAGAAATTTACAATCTTACAGAATTGTTGAATGACTTTTTTAATTTTTAAATTATTAAAAGATGTCATGATTAAAAAAAAAATTTGAAAATATTATAGTTTGTCAAACAAATAAATATAGTTTTATCTAACGTGTTTTGTTTAACTCCAAGTATTGGTTTTGTCCATATTTCTATATAAAATCAATATACGTTCATGTAAGAAACAGTGTAATTTCAAAATCTTCCATTC
>JABFQD010001754.1:0-17219 GCA_022817045.1 Psix sp. ZL-2020 | reverse complement strand
AAAAAAGAAGCTATTAAAAAACGAAAAGAAGTGTTAAAAAAAAGAAGAAGTGAAAAAGAAAAAACAAGAGATCCAACGTAGGAAAGAAGCAGCAGAGAACAAGAAAGTTCAAAAAGGTAGAAAAACTAAGAAAACAGAAGAAGATATCACAAACGAAACAGACGGATCTGAAAGAAATAGGAAAACGGTTGACGGAGTCAATGAAAGGAAAAAACGTTCAAAATTTTAGTTTATATGTAAAAAGTTATTATGATTCTTATATTTTTCATCACACAATTTTATCACCATTTATGTGATTTCGAATTTAAATTTAATATTTTAAGATTATAACCTACGTTTTCCAATCCATTTTATTATTATGTATCACAATTATTTCAGTAAACATGTTTTAGATTATAAAAATAACAGTTTCTTCTTACAAAATAACTATCGGAAACCGGCGCTCTAACCTTTTTTTATATATTAATTTAATTTTAACAAAACCCACAATTACTAACGCGATCATAAAAATATATTGTAAAACTATATAGTTTTCCCTAATGTTTGTCCTTTTTTTGTTTTAATATTCTACATATTTTGTTTTTAATAAATATATCAACAATGGAAAATTCCTTAAAGTCACGGAAACCGGTGCTTTTACCTTAATGTGAAACAATTTAATTGTCTCTAGTCTAGTGAGGCGGGATCGACCACCCTCAACCGTTTGTGCAATCTATCCGCAATAGCCATTTTCGGGAATTCTTACTGAAGAATGAGACCTGCCATTTATTCAAACTAGTTTATTTCCTATATTACACATATTGTTTATGTAATGATTATGCTCATCTTATGATAATGATTTAGTTTAACAAACCATTTGGAGATCCAAACTGTACGAATCCTTAATCAATTTTATTTTTATCTGGTTAAAATTGAAGTTACTTTATCTATTCTATTTGAACCTAATTAATTCCTTGCAAAAACACTTCAAAGTGGTTATTACAAATCAATCATGATGAAAAACTAAATGTATGTTTATTTTGGGAAAACTTCAAATTTAAAAAGTTATTCCAATATTAAAAAATAGTTTGACCATCTTTGACGGCCATCAAAGTTCTTCTGGGCTTCTTGCTTTTGCGCTTTAAATAGCGCAGTAAGGAAATATAGTTTTACTAACTTATCATTTTTGAAAAATAACTTTAGAACAGAGTTCACGATATTTACCGTTATATTTGAAAAAGTAAAGTAACATTTTGATATTTATAAAGTATTTGTTACATTTGTTACATTGTGTAATAGAACATAACACAACGATGAAAAAACGAGTTTTAGGTTGGCAGCCTAAGGGGCTGCTAACCTATAATTTATTTGTACAGAGTTGTTAAGTAAAATATTTTACTACGTTGATAAAACAAGGAAAAATTCTCATGTATTATTGAATTTTTTTCAATACTTATATTGATAACAATAAATTTTAATTTTTATTGTTCAATTTAATTTAATGAAACTTAGGTTGATTTTATTCATAAAATAAAACATTTACAATATTATTTTCCAAAAATCATAGAAAAAGTGATAACTATGAATATTTGCTTTTGTTTTATTCATATGAAATTTAATTAGATATTTAAACAAAATTTTGAGTAAGAGTATTAGTGTTGAAATCAAAAAATGATAACATTAAAAACTATCTATATCAAATGGCTATTAAATAATTTGCGATAAATATCAATATATATTAGGGGAATTAGAACTCAGAAATTATTAAAAATAACATTTATTATACATTTAAATATATATTTTTCATATAAGTTATAATTATTGAAAAATTTATTTTATCTACATTCAACTACGTTTGCGAATTATAAGAGCAATCATTTTTTCTCATGCTTTTCCAAAAGAACATGTATTACCGACGTAATATAGATCCTGCAGAATTTGAAACATCCGTCAAGAGAATCTGAAATAAAATTGATTAACAAAAATACTGAAACCAGGTGTAAATAATTATGTATATCTTGTGCATATGATATATACATAATACAATAAATGTTGGAAAAGTATCACTGCATAAAATGAAACCTGCGAAGAGATAAGGAATGTTTGCATTGCGACGAGACATAGTAGCGTGTTTGAAGTTTATAACGTGGACAACAGACTTCCACAGCTATCAAGAGTTCAAAAATGATTCTGAAAACTGAAATCTGTTACAGATCACAAAACTTCTTACTGGGTAAATTTAC
This sequence comes from Psix sp. ZL-2020, assembly GCA_022817045.1. NCBI lineage: Eukaryota > Metazoa > Arthropoda > Insecta > Hymenoptera > Scelionidae > Psix > Psix sp. ZL-2020. The sequence continues at coordinate 14,997 of JABFQD010001754.1, read as the reverse complement.
AAAAATATAAATATAGATTTATTATATATATTTTTTTCAGAATGACTTTAAAAAAATCTATTTTTCCTAAAAATATATCAGAAACAATTTGATATAACTAATTCAGCGACAATTGATTATAAAATTCTATAGCAATTCATAAATATAAAACAAAGTGAATAAATGATCTACAAGTATGAGATGATGTAATTTCACAGCAATATGACAGTATGTACTTTTGTAATTTTCGTTTTCCTAATCTGATTCATTTACGTAAAAGTGACGGGATTGATCAAATATTTGAGTATTACAAACTTTGTGTAAGATATTTGCATGGATACCAAGATCTACGATATAGTATATAAAATTTGTTAAACTCGCCGAATTTCACTATATCGAAAGAAAATAACAATAACTTGAGAGCATAGAGGTATAATAAACTCTATACCGGTATTCCAATTCAAAATTGAATAATGTGAATATTTTTATCAAATTCTAATCAGATTGTTAGACAAATATTCATTTTATAAACGTAAAAAAGTTCAGAAAACAACAAATTATACACTGTATTTTAAACCATACGGAAATGCCTTATTAAAATAAGAGTTCGTGCAAAAACCGACAGAATACTTTTGCTTATTGAACTCGTCAATATAGTACTTGAAAAATAGAATTTATGTAACTTTGAGTGAAAAACGCGTTTCTCAGAAAATTAATTTCATAAATAATTATTAACTTCTATTAAAACATAAAATTCATACTAAAACAAGAATTTAATTATTTTCTAGATGAATCTACGGTTGATATGCGTTTGAGCATATTATTCATGTAACGCGATAGAAGTGATTAGACTACAGTAAAATTGAACGAACTGCATTAATCTTACTCCTGCGATTCGAATTACTGATTTCTAATGCAAAGTGCTTTGACTTTACCATGGCTTCTTTGTTGACGCTTCGAACTAGATTATACGTCTACATAACAAGGATTTGTATTTTAAAGCTTTAAGCAGGAACTTACAAATACTTCTACTTAAAGTCATAGTAGAAATATAACGTTGTTTAAAATGAACCTTGACATTTCAACTGCAGTCCTAATATAACTTTTTGCAATTTTACTGGTTTATTTCTTTTCACCTTTAAGTTTATTTTCAAAGAAATAAAAGAAAATAGTAATGAAAAATCTAATACACTAATAATATTTTATCAACCTTATTCGAATAGTAATATTATAACACCGATAAAACTTTACCGGACCGGAGTAGCTTTACTTTTAAAGTCTGCCGCTACATTGGGAAGACTTTTTCTCAGAACTATTGTGATACTCGTGTGATAACTTTAATAACGTATATTCCAAAGTCGCAATTTATGAAGTGAATTTTTGAAGTAGTTACACTTGCGCACGATTTACATTTTGTTCGAAAAGCATAATGTCTCATAAATATTTATGTTCCACAGAAGAATCTAAAGCTTGTATATAAAAAACTAAATCTAATTCGATACGTTATTTTTCTTGAAATTGAATGACAAAACATTTAAACGTGAATAAATGCAATGGTAGTTATTCAGGCTAAATATGATTGAATTATATATAAAATTCAATAGAAATTATTCCTGAAGAAAATTAATTTTTATTTTTATTAATTTAATGACAAAAGATTTATTTAGATATTTTTATAAAAAGAGATACATTATCTTATATATCAATGGATAAAAGATTGAAAAATGTTATCCCTTACAATTTATAATTTTGGGTTGTATATTAATATTATTAATTATAATAATTATTATAAACAAATGTCAATGTTTCCTTTGTTCGAATGTTTCAATAATTAATAATAATCATATTTTAGTAATCTATTACACTTATTCATATGAGCATTTAAATACGTAAATTAAAATGAATATAAATTTATAGTTTTCGAATAGTACACAAACGTTTCCATTTCTATATAAAAACCTCTTAATAATTGAGTATTGATGATTAATTTAATAGTGCTATTTATGAAGTAACTCAAGTTATGGATTCATTTTTTTTTCTGAAGAACGTATATTAGCAAGTGTTAAAAGCAACAATGGTTCTGTAATGTACGAAAATTGCGAAATTAGGAATTATACTGTGTACTACGTGCTTAAGGATTAAAAAAATCCTGCAACAGAAATAGCTAGACCCAGTAGAATAAAGAAAAAATTACCTTTTTTGTTTACATATAATGAAATTGTGAATTACACTACTACACATAAGTATTAAATATAGTTCTGAAGATTAGTGATAATTACTTTCAATATATTAAACAATATAACATACTTCATTACTCTATATATATTAATGAAAGTCCAATCTTCAAACTTTTTCAAACTTGACATAATTCGTAATTATAGTATATTTGTTTGATAAATTGCATGAATATATACAAGCACAGAAAAATTACAATGCTTTGTTATTGATTCTTCGTATTAACATAATAAATGAAGAGAGGGAGGTAGATGATACAGTTATATTTTCATATTAACTCACTAAATTACATATTGAAATACTGAATACGATTTGTCAAAGAAAATTCTGAAAAATTTGTTATAAAATATTGTTTTCAGGAAACATGTTCAAATAATACATTGTTATTATATTTAATACATCTGTGGAAACTATAGTTAAATAACTGACATGATTTATATTTTTTGTTTACGAAATTTCATTATTTTTTATATTTATCATTCGTACGCACATCTTTTTATTTAAAACTTTAGTTTTGTAAGTCAAACAGTAAATTAAACCTAATAGGCATTTTATTTTATTTGTATAAAACCCTCTTTTATTTTTATTCCAAAGGGACTTAAATAGTTGGGTTTAAATTCTATAATATACATGATTGTTTTATTTTTATTATTATAATAATCAAAATTTCCCTTTTCTATTATTATTTCGGAATATAATAAAGTTAAATACTTTATTGTTTACTCTAATGTAATGTATGAAGTGCGCTTAACGTAATACTTTTTTTATCGGCGTGTGAAAAAAAGTATTACGTACAGCTTTAAGCAAAACATTATTTTGTTATTAGAAAATTTACGATCAGCTGCCTATCCGTGATTTTTGCATTAATGGGTTACAGATTACGGGAAATGTTAAAATAAATAAGTTGTAATATTTTTTTTAATTTCGTTTTAAATATTTGCAATTTTAATAATAAAGTTCACACTCGATCATGAATATTTGATCACATGTGTGCTAACATGACGCACAGAAATTATGTTCTGACATTATAGCAACATTAATTTAATTGCATATTAACTTAATTAGCTATCGTATCGAGAATTTCAATGACAAAATCATATATAAATGACATTTCATTGTGTCATTGATAATTTGCGCATTCTGTTTGTCACATTTGTAATCGCTAATACTAAGACGAGGTGTCATTATGTAACAAGTTTAGTACATTACTTTTTGTAATTTTCTCCGGTTGAAATGCTGTAAATTAAAGCAAAATTGAGATGTGTTGTTTCAATAAAGCTAGAAATGAATGTACGTGACTACTTTTGTTAATGAAATCATTCATTCGCAAATATGAACATACTTAAATTACCATACATTGCCATAAAATCAAAATGTCAATGATGATATGGAAAAATGTAAAACATAAATCCATTGAATAAAAATTACAGATTAAATGTGAACTGACATCAACATTTTATGTAGATGTCATATAATGACTACAGTCTTAGATAATTTTTATTTTATAGTGATAAAAAGTTTGAAAATAAAAATCTGTAATTCAATTTCTTCAAAGTGAATTAATAAGAACCGTTTAGCTATACAGATGAATTTAATATAACTATATCAAATACAGTATATTGTATAAACTTCTAAACTATTCAATTCGTTCACAATTTTTTTTTATTTCTCTTCTCAATAACCTTTAAAAAGTTTTGTTATATATGAACTATTATGAGGTATTTGAACAATTTTAGTTATAATATCAATAGATAATATCAATCTATAATCAGTAAAAGATAAGATCTACACATATAACAAATTGTACGGCGCTGTTAATTCGGAATGTAGAAAAGAATTTATGAAAAATTTTAATTCAATTCAAAGAAATTGTATATTCTATTTCAAACAAAATACGATTGGATAAATTGATTATCGAAAAAACTTGTATGACAAATTTTATACTTTTTTAAAATAATTTTTTTACAAGAAAACTACGGCTAAAAATCAAACATTGGTTATTCCGCCATTTTGATTTCTCAAATAGTATTTCTTTTACGCATTCTAGATTTAAATCAATAAGAGTGAAACTTTATTTGTGAGAACTGTCTAAAGTGCAGTGCCAAGTAAAAATGTTCTCTCTAAAATAAATCGGATGTTCATCAAGAAAGGATTACAACTTTCGCATAGAGGTTAAAATGATTCTCATTATTATATAGCGCAAATATGTAATCAAATTTCATAATATCAAGAACCGTAACACATGTATTTTCTTTTCAGAGTTTCATTTCTAGGGTTTTAACAAAAATCCATGAAAATATCTTATTAAAGACTTCATAAGTATATAAAAAATAAAATTCAATAATGAAAGTATTTGTCCGCGAACTTCTTCGTTATAGTCTCTTACGAAGTGACGAAAGAAATTCATATGAAAAAAAGAAAACTGTTGTATTGGCTTAATACTTTCAACGACGACAATAAAGGACATTTGACCTGTATTGAAAAGTTGTAAGTAACAACTCGACTTTTGTAATTTTGAAATTTCTCAACGAAACATTAACTTTTTCAGAAGTCTAGAATTATATTGGATGTGTTTTCATTATTTTATTGTTACAATTTTTTTCATTTTTGGTCAGATTTTCATTCAATTCTTACTTATTCAATTGCTAAATTCATTACTTCATCATTTAAATTAATTACTATTTTGATTCCCTAATTAATATTACACACTTCTTAACATATATTTCTTTTTTTCAATTCATGTCAGATAAAATTAAAATATAATCATTTATTTGCAGACTAGATCTTTGTTATTCAATGCATTAAACTTTCTTCAATTTATTCTTTAGGTAATATTGATACAAAATAACCAAAATTTTAATAACCGAATAGGGATTTCAGACATCATTTTTAAAACCTGAGACCCCACTTCAGATTAAACAAAAAATCTAGTTTTTATCATATTTGTCATTAGATTTTATTTTTATTCGATACGTTAATTTATTTCAATTGATTATGAGTTAATATCATAACATTAAGATCGAGTATGTATACGTATACATGTAAAACAGTTTATTTCATAAATAATTTTACCGTCCACATACAAACATTCAATTAATCTTTGCTTTTTAATAATTTATTTTAAATAGTAGGAAGAAATTTAGTCGAAAGTCTTTTCGTTTTTAATTCTATTAGCACGTTTTTATATTTTGTCATTTTAAAGCGAATTATACATTCTTTATTTATAATCATTGAAAATTTAAATTTGTTAAGTTGCAGTGATCATGTGACAACAATTATATTATATTCACATTTAAATCGGGTAATGGGACCAGCAGTGAAAGCTCATTAGAAATATAACAAACTTTGCCTAATTCAGAATCTCAAATTCTAATGGCAGTTGGCGAAGTAGTTATCAGCATTACAAATTTCCGTTTTTCATTCAAGTTTTGCGATTGCAAGACAAATGAGTGTGATTTACAAGAACTGAAATAACAGAATCTTGCACGGGTTTACAAGCATACCGGAAACAGATAGTAACCCCAGCAGGCGTTTTTCCGCTTTGATATTATCTAGCAGGTTCTCCGGTTTGTTGGCCGCATGAGGGCATTGCGCCATTAGTCAGCCTAATACCAGCTCTTTACTGTGTGAGGATGGTCTGCCCAAAATCTTGGTCAGGAAACGTTCCTCGCATGAAAGCGAGGTTACGTTTAGAGAAAGCTCTTGTGGATAAAGGCTTGTGTGTATGCCAATGGATCATTTCGTATTCCATTAATCTCTTGTCACCCTTTTTTAAACATTTGTATTTCATTTAAATTTCTATTCCGGTTTTATAAAATAAGAACAAATGTTTTATTTTTCTTCACATAAGCACAAGAAAAGTAATATAAAAAGTAAAATGATTCGGATGAATGTAGTTTTTTGTAAAAAACTCATTTTTTAGTCAGAGAAAACATATCACAAGAGATTTTCGAATCAAAATTTTAATTTTGAAGAATCCTAATTACGTTTCAGGAATTTTAAAAGCAAAAGAAAATCCATTTATTTTTTACAATCTTATGTTTACTGTTTTAATATTTAAAGTTATTTTATATTTATCATTTTATATCAACGTCATTAATAAGAAATAAATATGTAAGAACAAAATTTACAGCATAATAAATATATCAATCAGTTTTCCTGCATACAATAACACTGCAATCAATACTACAACATTGTAGTTGTAGATTTTACTGAATTTATATGAAGATAAACTTTATGTTACGTAAAAGCAATGAGCCTTTTACTCATTTTGATACAAGCATTCATATCCCAACTATGTTGTATTACTCATAGGCCTTATGGTACCTTTGTTTTTTATATTATGTGGCAATCTATTTGCAAAACTGTCCGACTGTCAGATGGAAGCTATCTTGTCGCTGAGTGTATTACATAACATAATAGATAAATCCCTGTATTTATTCGGGGATAAACAAAAATAAATGTTCCAAGAATGTTCAAATTTATATATAACTCATTATTCTTTTCAAAAATGTGAACATGCCTATTATTATTCATTAACTCTGACGAAATTAAGTTGCCAATTACTAAAATCTAAATGTAATGCAATCAAAATTACGTTGAAGTAAATGTAATATGTTTAGATACAAAATGTTAAAAATATTTTTCAATGACATACAACTATAAAGCTTTTATTGAACAGATTTCCAGTTAAACGTTGTATTCATGTATGAATTAGTGTAATAAAATACTCGTATTAAACATGTATTTAACATTACCATGCACATACCTTAAACGAAATATATTTTTCAATAGATACGCGATTTAATTACCGAATGAAGCGCCTTAATTTCTTCTATTGGCGCACCACGAAGCCAGTACTATTATTTGCAGCTTTGCCATTAACCACGTGACTACGTAAATGACTATTTACACAGATGCAGATAAATGTTTGCATCCCCGTACATTTAATATTGCGCTTGCTAATTCGATTGAATGAAATATTTCATGCACAGAACGCGAAAACGCGCATTTTCTATATTTTAATTAATTTCTTACTATTGTACAATTAGTAATTGTACAATTAGTGTAGGCTATTTAAAAATCAATGAACATTTGATTCTAAAAAGATAAATATATTAGTCCTTTTTTCTAATAGGTTTAGTGAATATATTAAAATGTTTAATTAAAGAAAATATATTAGTAACAATTTCTCAGAATATTAATTTACGTCGTACCATAAAAATGGCAATATCCAAACTCTGCTGAATAGTTAAATTGACTGATTGACAAGTAGGATAAAATTTATTGCAATAAATTTTATTAATGAAATAATGACTAGGCAATCACTATTGAAAAAAAATACTTTGTAAACTCCATTGAAATTGAAAATAATTATTAAATGATAATATCCTATATGTAATATCTATACAGTGAAATATAATATTGTTTTAGTGGAACTAATTTAACTAAAATAATAATTCTATTTCTGTACATAGTGATTTAAGTAGAATCATATTGATGGGTATAATTTAATTCCACGTATCTTCGCTCAGGTACCTTAAGAATCTTAGTATGTTATTTTCTTTAGTGTTGTTAATTTAATGCAAATTACTTATTTATGCTATTTAGATAAAAAATAATTTCAATCATAATCATCATTATATTAAATTATATTAATAAAATTTAATTATAATCAAAAATAGTTTTAGAATAAAATAGACGTCTATGTATTGGTTACAAAAATCTGGTACTAGATCCGAATTAGCGGGTGTGATTTTTACTAAGACTAAAGATGATACTGAAAAATTCAATATCTAGAATTTTTTTAATTGCACTGAATGGCAAAAGAGGAATTGTATATTTTTTAAGTGCGTTTTTGGTTTACCATTTTCACTCGTAAGTCAAATGGAGGACTGTTATATATTTGATTTTATTAGCAAGAAGCTGAAGAATTAAAATTTTGAAAAAATTGCTCTTATGCAATTGGGAATTATATTTCGGTTGAGGAACGATTTTTTTTAAGATATGTGTGCAGATCATACTAATTTATCTCACAGATAGTCTTAATGGTCTGTAAAATTGAAAAGGAAAATAAGATATTTATACAAATATTTCAATTGCTAAACTTATCTGAGTGTCTCAAAATTATGTTCGATGAAATCTACTGGTATAATAACTATCATTTATTTCGATAGAGTTTACTCAATCTTTTATAATTAAGATATTTTTCAGTAGAGTCTGAATAATGATTTCGTATTAGAAGGGTTTTCATCAGTGAAATTGATCTTTCGTTTTCTGTTATTAGGGAAAACTCGACAGAGTTGTGAATCTACCGTGAGACTTCTAGTTCTATGAATTCTAATGGTAAAATCAGGTATAATTGCAATAAATATTCATCTAGTCATTTTATTAATGTTAATTGGTTTTAACGACAAATGGCTTATAAAAGAGTTCTTTGAATTCTAGTTTCGTTCCAGATGTGATTCAAAATTATCCTCTTATATTTGACTATTCTCGTAACAAATTTTTGTAATGTATCATGATGTTCAAAAGAACTTTAAAAGACAAAAATTTAAAACGGATTTGTTTATAACTGTAATGTATGCTGCATTATAAACTAATAGCCGGTGAAGTTTTTTTGCATAAAAAAATAGTGGACAAAATAAATAAAAACTGAAGAGATACGTATATACTGTTTCAAAGTGGTATACTTATGTTATACAAAACAATGCAGAATGTTCATACAAACTACTTAATGGACAAGTTAACATTTTTTTTAATTGTTTGGTGATATGTTAATAGAATAAAATATTATACACAAATGATGTATTATAATAATCTGAATGAAAAATATGAAACATTGTTTTTCTAAATGAAATCATAGACGATATAAATATCGTATGAATTGAATTTGTCAATTCATTTAAATGGCTTTGAAAATAAGATATTTTAATACACATAGCAAATAACTGATATTTTTCTGAGATATAATACATGGAACGTGCCTTCCGAAAGCGAAACTGGTGATCGGCGCATCTGCACATTCCCTTAAGGAAGCCTTCCATCTGGGTATAGATAATCCGCTGTAGCACCTTATTTTCGCTTATGTTAAAAAAGCTGATTGGATGGCATAATAAAGGGTCGCAAGGGTGGTAACACTTAAACAGCAAGAGAAGAAGTCCGACCGCGTCTCGATTAAAGTTTCGAGAGCTGCATTATGTACTGCATTATGCTCTTCGTTCGATGGAAAATTGCGACGCTGTAGTTGATTACCGAATGTCTTGACAATAGCTTAGTTAGACATTTTCTAGAGTAGAACAACGCTAGTCAGTGTGGAAGTGGAATAGAACTTCAGCCCTGTTATCACTGTCGGGTAGGACCTACCCCACGAGTCGGTGTCGATCTCAACATACAGCTTGAACAGCGGCGCTAGCTATTTACATTACGCTACGCTCATCGGTCACTTCGTTGCTACTCCTGTAGAAAAGAATAATCCGTTCTGTTCTGCGTGTGATGATAGAATCTGCAACTTCGACGACATGGCAGCTTATCTAACTCTTCAATTCATGGTAGTTTTACGCTCTTGTTAGCAGCATTTGCATCTCTGTCGCTTGATTTTTCGAATCTCTATTGCAAATTACTACGTCCTTGAACATCGTATGGAATAACTTCTGATCAAGAGATCTCGAAGACCACTTAAAGCTTTGATAACCCCGCGATGTTCAACACAATAGCTTGATGTTCGTTGTAAGTACACAAGTCGCTGACCGTCAATGTCAGACCAGACTGTATCACACAATCACTTATAAACGCAAATGATGATCGAGCTTGTGCCACTTGTAAAAAACGTTAACAGCGGAAAAATAGTCAAAGAAGACTTTTCCTCGCCACTTGGTTTCATTGCTACTCCACTTTGTAGCTTCGGTGTTGAAAACTTCTGTAACAATTGTTTGCTTTCGCCTCCACAACAAGACGGTCTTAGAAGGTTTCAAACTTAGTAATTGGGTCGTTAGGGGCGGTGTATAGAATTTAAATGTAGACTTCATCCGCTTTGGCTCAGGTGAAACAGCTCTTATCAACCGTCATGGTCTTCTGGATGTGGCGTCCTCTCGGTGTTCAAATAGCCGCTCTAGATGATCTATCGGACATCCACGGAGCACTGTTGTGTTCTTATGCTGTTCGCACAGAATAACTACAACAATATTGAAATCTCTCACAGTCTACTTCAACAAGTCCAGTGTTAACTTGCAGTGTTTGAAGTTGAGTTGAGATAACTTTATATGGTCTTCCGTGATGTCACCTCAAGCGTTCTTGGGTACACCAGACAGCGATTGTTTCTGGACAGACTATGGTCTAAATTTTGCATGCAACCGAAAATACCTCAAGATTGATTTTATTCGAACGTCACTGAGGTCCCAGCCAATATGAAGTCGGTTGATCTTTACTACTTTTTGCGCTAGGGCTTTAAGCACCCACACACCTGCAACTTAGATACAGTGGAAGTTGCTCGCTCACACCCTATCTAAAACATGAGAAGAAACAACGCGGTGCATTATTTTCAATGTTTAGTTTGATATACTAATGGAAATGACTTTTGATAATATTTTACGCATTTATATTATGAACTTCTGATTTCTTGAAATTAAATTTATATATTTTTATGAGAGTATTTCCGAAAAAACTAATGACTCTATGAATGTAAGAATATTTTTTGTTTTTTCAATAATACGGTGTTATTTCTGGAAAAAAAATAATTCATGAAAATTAATAATAATATATTGTATATTGTTCTGTATGTAATGAACGGAAACCTTTATTACGCTGCTTAATAGTTCTTCTGAAATTGTAATGAAATGCTTTGTGACATAGAACTATACAAATATAAGATATTCTTGTAATCACCAGCTTAGGTGATCTACTAAGATCGATCATTTTTCACAAAGAGTTTTAGAAATACTTGAACTTCTCAATTTCAAGTTAGGTAAGTGTAAACAAATATAGGTAGCGATTGTAGTCAATGCGATTCCAATTTATCAAAAGTAGGTTAGGTTAGTAGGTCACGTTTTGATCTACTTTTAGTCAACAAAGTGATAGGAAATAATAATTATCAAAGTAGAGTATTTACAGACATATTAAAGGCATTGTGAATAACCATTAAATTAATTAATTAGTTTATCGTTTCTTGTGTAGACTGAATGAGTTAAGAGCGATGTTTCCCAGTTGTCGTAGCAGATGTAATAGATCAAAACTGACTTATAAATTAAATTTATTTAGAGTAAGAAGAAGCTTAAAGATAAAAACCTATGTTTCCAGTCACATATTCTCGTATTAAGAAAAATTCAAGTTGTTTTGACCAAAAATAAAGATTTAGTATTAACATTTTTTTTAAATTCTTAAGGTTTCAATTTTTTGAAAATTGAAACCTTATAATAATAATATTAATAATATTCATGATATTCGTGATAATATTCAATCACGTTCATCTGACATATTTATTACAATAAAAAATAAGAACCAATACATTCCAATTTCATCATTATATGAAATGAAGTGAAGTTTTTCAAGACTTGCATTTAAAAGATTTTCAGTCGATACTGATTTTATTAAATATGTCTTACAATGATATTATTTTTCCTTAAATTAATGACATAAGTAACCTCTTTTTGAATAATTTATTCCTTTTACGAAAATTTTTTGTTAATGTGAGGAGAGTTTACATTATTTTTTTCACTTAATTTATTTTTATTCAATAATGTGTGCATTATAAATGATATGTGTAATAATAAGATATGATATCTTCATTGTATGTGCGCATAATGTAACAGCATCAATATGCTTTCATTGGCTATATTAATATATTATACAAAACTGTTTAAAAACATCGTTCTACAATTTGTCAACAGCTGTTTTTACAAGGAGAAATGGAATAAGTACGCTGATGTTTTTTAGCATCTGATATTAATAAATCATAATGGTCTCAGATTTCTATTGGGGTGCTAATTTCCTTTTATTGACTAATAAAGCCTTATTGCGCCACTTACTGGCCTAATTAAATAACGTTTTTGAAAATAATATTTTGCTTATCTAGTTTTATAATAAATATATAATTAAAAATTTTTTGTTGCAAGTATCTTTAAAATATTTGTTTGCGGAGAATCCAAATGGGCTATAAAAAAAGAGGGGTTCTCATTTGAAATGCGGAAGTTACTTCACCTCCTACCCCAGGGTTGGAGGTGACAGGTCGAGATTGGTATCATCCAATAGGCCCCTCTGAGACAAACAAATTTCATTCGTAACATTTCTTGATACGATTCTTAGTTTTCAAGATATTTAGTTGTCTCAAGATAAAAAAATCACCCTATATATAATCGTAGTTTCAGTAAAGACAAGTTTGTTTAAAATAATCATTCGATAAAAAATTAAATGAATTCATAGTTTGGCGGAAGCTGAAATAGTGGTTTTGTTTTTTGTGATACGGGCTACAAAGTACGCACTCCGTTTTTTTTCTAGAATTTTGCAAATAAATTCATTTTATTTATAAGTTGTAAAATTGTATAGTATATTTTTTTCTTGAATTATAATAATGTGAAGTTATTTAGCAAGAATATTCGATTTTCGAAAATATTCTTTGCTGTTAGCAGATTCTGTACAATTCTGGAAAATATAATAACATGAAAATAGTTATTAGTACGTGATATATTATTCTATGCTGTCATACAGGAACAATTTCTAAAATTGCTCAACAATTAAATGATATTCTTAATGGTCTTTTAAATTACAAAATAACGAAAACAAAACATTTTTTAATACATTATATATTTGGTTTTTCTGAATAATTCGAAAAATTTTGGAACCATATGATAACGAACAGTGTATCTATGAAATAATTATATCATATTTTTATTAGTCTTAGTTTGGCAATGAAGTGGAAACTGCTTTTAATATTTCAAAATTACTCTCTTATCAGACCTGATACATCATTTTTGATATTTTTGAAGTTTTTATACAAATAATGTGTGTAGGTTATGTGGCGCTTGACAGTGAAATGTGTTTTTTAATTTACATATGAGATTTCTATAGTTGGGTTGAGTAAGTTTCAATATGAAAAATGTAGCAATGTTTCTCCAATAATGCAGATTCCGTATTAAATATTTTCATATTGAATTCTTGGTCTACAAGATTTTTTTCTGAACAGTGTTAGACCATAAGCCCGATTTTATAGAGTTATTCTATTTACTTTTTACGTTGTTATGAGATCTAACAATAGATGAGATTAATTTTTAATATTAAGAAACAATCTTTATAAAATAATTTATGTGATCAAGTTTGTTAAATTGTAAGGTACCTTCAGTTGTGGAGATTCAAGAGCATCATGACTATATTAGTTATATTAGAAGAATACTTTTGCAGTGATTTTAAATTTTTAATTTGCAGCCAAGAACGGAAGGATTTTCGCACTTGAAGTAAGCTGCGTTACGCTGTCTTCGTCCCGCACTCTATTTGTCTTACTTTACTCTGGCTACCGTATGGTGATTAAGTAGAGTTTCAAATTTTGTTTTTTTTGTTTTTATGTAATTTTTTGTCGTTTTGTATCATATAAAACGATACGACTTGATAGCTGCATATTTGAACATAATTAAATGTTAAACTATGCTTAATATATAATTACAGCGTTAAATATTTTCAGCTTAAAGAAACAAACAAAACTAATTAACTTCAATATAAGTTCCGAATTTCTCTTTCATTGGAAAAGTCGTAGTCGTAGTCATAGAATTCGGATTTTAACATATATATATTAGTTCAATTTAATAAATAAATCATTTTTCTTATTTTTCTGTTGTTCATTTCTTTGTAAACTTTGTTTGTTTAAAATAAACAATTTCTCATGCTTTATAAATTAATATACGCAAATTATTTATGCAAAATGTTAATAATTCACGAATGTTCTGCAAATATTATTTTCATGTGGTACTCTTATATTATTACCACACATTTGGTATTACTATTATCTAACATTCAAATGTTAAGTGATAACTAATAAGCGCAAAATTCTTTTTCTATTCAAATTCATAGCATGCAGTTATTTTTAAATAAACAGTGCTTTTAAATCATGCGATGTACCAAAATTATGATTTATTATTATAATATACCGTTTAATTACAATTATAATAAAAGTATTTTGATAGGTATATTTTTTATTATATTATATAAACATTACGAATTATTTTTATAGAGCCCAATTCATGAGATACAGTTGATTTTACATTCTTGATATTGGAATGAATCTTTGAATTCATATTTTTATTTTTAATTTGTAATATATCTATCGATTTGTTATCTAGTTTTTGAAATTCACAAAAATGAAATTGTTTAATTGGATATTTTTTAACGTTTTTTATAAATTAAATCATACTATTTATTTACATATTATATAATCAGATAATCAGACGGATGGAATTATTTTACATTTTCATAAAGAAAGAAGGTTAAAAAGTCACCTATCCAAAGGTCGAAATTTTGCAATTTTTCAACCGTCCTTATCTTCCGTAATTCTTATTAAAAAAATTTTTAAGAAATGTATAACTGATTATTTTAGAAGAATTTTATTACTGAATTTTTGTATATAATTACAATTTTTACATTTATTTAATATATTTGTATACTATTTCATTGCATAAATAAAATAGACGTCAACAAAATTATTACGTATTTGTTAATTTAATATCAAGTTTCCAAAATAATATATTATTTTTAATTACATCAAATAAATTTGTTTGGTAAAAAATGAGTGACAAAATTTCC
>JABFQD010001753.1:0-17221 GCA_022817045.1 Psix sp. ZL-2020 | reverse complement strand
ACTCAGGGGGCCGCTTTTCCGTACATATTCCAATACATAAGTTACGTCTCCAAAAATGTAAATGTAAACCTTCAAAAATGTAAATTTTAACTTTTTCTATTTTTTTATCAACTTCAACATAACATGCTTATTAATTACATCCAGTGAAAATATCGTTGTAATCAAAAAGTAGTAATAATTATTATTTTAGGTGCTTTTTTCAGTAGCTCGACATCCGTCGTACGACAACCAAATTCATGGTATTTTCAGGAAATATATATAATTGATAATTTAAATGTTAAGCAAAGAAGTACGTTCTCGATGTACATAGTATTTATACAAATTTTTTTATTCATATTTAAAAATAAACATTTATTGAAAACGGAAATTTAGTTTTCGTTTTTTACGCATGCGAAACCAGTTTTGTAAGATGAACTCGCATTTTTATTTATATTAAATAAATTAAAAGAAATAAAGTATAGAGAGATTTTCCAAGTTTGACAAACTGTTACTGCTAAAGTAGTTAGTTAATGAAATAATATGCATGCATGTTTTCTACAAAATTCAAGAAATTCATACGTTAAGAACAACATACAAAACAGATACAAAAACAACATACGAAACAATTACAGATGCACGAGGTAAAGCCATGTAACATTCTCGATATAGATAACAATACAATTCGAGAAACTTTCAGATTAATGTTATTTAGAATAAAACGGAATGAGAAAGAATAGAATAGAATATATTATTATTCAATCAATGTTAATTGTTGAAAATCTAGTATTTTAATAAATAAAGTAAATGCCAATATCGGTATTTTGTTGAAAACCGACTTCTATGAAATATAACACATAAATGTGTTCTTTTCCTAAATTTTGTAAAAATGCTGTAACAATACGGACGTATTTACGACATGAATATGCCATGAAATTACCTATTATTAAACGTCAATTTCTTGCGTTTATTTAAATTTTTATGAAAAAAGTCGACTTCTATCGATTTTATATTGTCTAATTAATTATCTGTCTCTTTCCAACACATTATAAGAATGCTATGAATTAGTAACCTGAAAAAATATTCTTAAATGCAACAAATAATGTATTTTGCAGCATTATAATCATCGACGTATAGACATTTTCGAATGAAAGTTAACTTTTAAATATTTTATGATTCTTGTATACCTGTCTCTTTCTAACATATTGCAAAAATGGTTAGGTGTCAACAGTGTATCACACATACTCTCATCAAAACAGGTTAAGTGATTTGAATGACTAAAATTACTAGAATATCGGAATTGTTGACAAAAATCTTGTTTTTTAAATGAACCTTACGGGTATATAATATGTTTCGTGACACTTACCAACAATGCTGTGTCATGAAAAATTTATTCATGTAATAGTCGAAAATCTATTATTTTTATACTACAAATAAATGGTAATATCAATATTTTATTGAAATCGAACTTGTATAAAATGAATATACAACGTATATGTGTTTTTTTCGTAAAATTAACAACAATGCTGTAACAATACGGACGTATTAGTGATTTGAATATACCTCGAAATTATCTATTTTCCGAGTTCAATTTCATGCAAATGATTACATTGACCTCTGACAAAAGATAATTTCATATTGCCTATACATGCGTCTTGTTACAGTATTGTTGCCAACTTGCAAAAAGGACAAATATCCGTGGAATATTGTAACTTTTGCCTTTTCCTTGGTATACTCTTCGTAATGAGTCATTATCAGATTTTATTAAGGCATCAGATAGGTCTAGCCACATCTAGCCGTTACCGACTGATGGCAACGACCATTATCATCATTGCCTGTGAGTGTACCTGGAAAGCAAAATAAGTTCTTTTTCTGCGGACAGGTGCAAATAGGATATTTCTAAAGTAAACTACCTCGACAAAAACTAAACTAGTTCGATATTAAGCTCGAAATTGGACATTAAGCCAGCTTAATACCTTGGGAAAAGCTTAATGTTACTTAGCCTAACCCTAGGCTCCTCACCTATATTTACAACTGTCTTTTAGTGGTTAGTGCTAGTGGTTTTATTACAGGTGATTTATTATTTTTGTTTATGCATTGTTTATTGATCGGACACTAATTTGTTTTGAATGGATTTCAGGTACTTGGCCCGTTACAATTTTCATTTCATATATATCGACTTGTAAAAAATACCAATATTGGTGTTTATTTTATGTATAATAATATTAGATTCTTATCCATTAGCAATAAATAAATAAATTTTCTGTGACTCAGCTTTGTTACCAAGTGTTTAGAAAAAATCATATACCCGTAATAATAATTTTAAAAGAATCGAATACCTCAAACCAACATGATATTCTAAAGATTAAGAAGTATTCATTTTATAAAAATTGAATTTCTCAAACAATCGCGATATTCTAATGATTAAAATGACTGAAATAGATTGTCTTATTCTGATAAAAATATTTACAGTACGCTGTTGATATCTAAGAAGTGTTGCTATATGTTAGAAAAAGCCAGATATACATATAACACGTAATTCCTAAAAATCGAGTTAGTTTTGAAAATGGCTATGCGTCGATGATTTTAATGTTAGAAAATATTCTATTTGTTGCACTTTTTTGATTTTTGCTCTATTTACATAGTTACATTACATTAATTACATATTTATTCGAGTTTTTACAAAATACCGATATTAGCAGTTTGTAATAAGTCGACTTCTATGAAATAAATATACAACCTATAGGTTTCCTTTTTGTAAATTTCGCGCTAATGCTGTGCAAATTCGGATATTCTGGCTACATGAATATACCACGCAATTATTTATTTTTTCACGTCTATTCTATGCAAATATTAGAATTTTTTCAAAAAAAGTCAACGATTATGAATTTTATATTGTATAATTATCAGTTTCTTCCTAACACATCGTAACTATGCTATGAATTTTCCAATTAAGAAAAAATCTCTATAGTGCAACAAATTGAGTTATTTCTATAATCAAAATCATCAACGCATAGCCATTTTGAAAACTAACTTGAATTTTAGGGATTATACGACATATGTATATCTGTCTCTTTCTAACATATTTCGACAATTCTTAAGTATCAACAGTGATGAAAATATCTTTATCGGATCAAGGGAATTGTTTTCAGTGATCTTAATTATTAGAATATCGCGATTGTATAAGAAAGTCGATTCTATAAAAAAAATTATTTTGGGTGTATAATAGGTTTCGTAGCATTTGGTAACAATGTTATGTCATGACAAATCCATTCAATCAATGTCAATAGTGAAAAATATAGAATTTTTACATAAATATCAGTATTTTGTAAGTATTTGGCTTCTATGAAGTAAATATATCTCATATTTGTTTTCTTCTCGTAAATTCGGCGATAATCTTGTAATAATACGGATATTCTGGCAACATAAATATACCACGAAATAACCTTTTTTGCTAGGTAAATTTCATGCAAAATTTAAAATTTTTTGAAAAAAATCGACTTCTACGGATTTTATATTGTATAATTATCTGTCTTTTTCTAACACATAGTACGTTACGTCCCGTGCACCATCTACTAGCGGCGATCACAACTATAATCTACTTTACTATCTACAGGTTGCCGACAGCAAGTTACCGATACTGGATATAAGGCTTTATTTATTTAATTTAATAATTTTAACCGTTTTAACTAACAAAATAAGAAATATTGATGATAATGATTTTTATTTTAAATAACAATGATCAGCTGATTTAATCATTGAGTTGTGAAACGCAGGACAAAGCAAAAATTGGTTGACCTAATTTCTATGATGTTTGAGTCGAAGTGACGCATATATCTTTTTTCCTATAAAATTGCAATCTGATGCCTGAAAAATAAAAGAATGAAATCCTCAAAGACAACGGATAAAAGAAGAACACATGGCCCCGAAAATGAAACAATTAATAACTAAACATTCTTTAGTTTCGCATCGAGACATCTAAGTAAAACTATTAACTTATATTTCTAGAAATATAATTTTATATGAACATTTTAATTTTTACTATTAATTATTGTAAACTTATACCAAAATATTCATAAATTCAAATATTGAGGTGATAATATACAATAATGAGATCAATAAACAATCAAGCAACAATAAAAAAACAATGAAATACAAGTATAAACTCACAATATCGTAGTTTCCATTGTAAAATAACACCGAGATAATTATTGAACAATATAAGTATTGACAAATAATTTATAACTCATCAATTCTTAATCTAAAACATAATGTAGCTAGGGGACGAATAACATTCAATTATGATGAACGTTATTTTGTCATACTAAAATTGTTCAAAATAATTTTCTTCGTAATTTATTAAAATACAATAAATAATTGCGACATTTATTGGATCACTAGTATTGAAAGTCATTGTGAAATCTAAAATGTATTGCGCAATCAAGTCGTGGAAATGGACCACCGAGCCAAGTGCGCTTACATGTACACACACATGCATACGCGGATTGCGCAATCCAGATTATTAGGAAAATGTTTATAAATGGAATCAAAGATGTCCAACCATACACTTTTAATGTTTTTTATAAGAAGACTCGGTACACCCCCAAAATCTACGAGCAAGCTTTGCGAGCTCGAAAAATTGTCAGGTCGGGGTCGGATCAACTAAAGCAAAAATCAAATCGATCGAAAAATCGTCAGTTCGGAGTCTGATCAACTGAGACGAAGATCGACTCAAATCAAATCAACAAATAATTCCAAGTTTAACGCGTATTGAGTTGCTCGAATGTTAAGTTGCTAACTTGTAATCCAAATTAAATATTAATCCAACTTAAATTCTAAAACTAATTCTAAATCCAATTCTAAATCCTAATTCAACTTCAATTCCAAATTTAATTCTAGATCCAATTCTAAATCCAATTCTAAATTCTAATTCTATTCCAATTCCAAATCTAATTTAAATCCTATTTAACTGAAATCAATTCCAGAATTAATTCTAAATTTGAATCCATTATAACTCTCTATCGCAACCGAAGTCGAATTTTAAATTGTATTTCGGCGCGTAACCGAGTGTTCGAAAATATTGTAAAGCCAGTGCGACCAAAATCCGCTACTTTTCATACAAGGTAATTTTAGTTGATAAAAATTGTTTTTAAATATCTATAAATTAAGTCCTATATAATATACAGTGTATACTTTTTAATCACCCTTATATAATTCTTCTAAATTGCCAGTATTAAAATCTCTTTAATTTATAAATTTCTAGGAATTTGGAATTTGTCAATTTATTCAATATTAATATGTTTTTTATCCCTCAAAATATTTTGTTCTTTTTCAATATCAATTCGCTAAACAAGTTCATCAATTTAATAAATAAAGCGAGTTTTCAGAATAAATATTATTGCCCCTCAACGTAGCTCTTCGAAAGTATAACTATCTCTCTCCAATATACTGTTTTTGTATAACCATCTCTCACGTCTACCTTATAGTTTAAACATTATAGAATTGATTTCTACAAATTTTACCGACGATAATTGATAGCGTTTGTCCCGAGTAAACATTCACAGACGGATGACTCAGGAATTAACGTGAATCTTAAGTAACCGATTAAATGAAATGTACTTTTTTTTAATCACTCCTGATACGCTTTTCAACGAGCGGAGTCGGTACGTTCCACACTAACGCACGGCACAGCTGACGTCTATCTCTCATCTCATAAGCCTGCGTGTCTCTAGGACGTAACAGTAACTATAATATTAATATTGAAATTGAGAGAAGTTTTCTAGAATGCGAAAAATAGAGTATTTACGAGCATTGAAATCATCGACATATAGCCATTTCCACATCTAACTAACACATCATACGTATATCTGTCTCTTTCTAACATATTGAAACAATTGTCGGGTGTCAACAGCGTACTGTAAACATTTTTATTAGCGCGAGACAATCGATTTAAGTAATCTAAATCATTAGAACACCTCGATTGTTTGAAAAAGTCGATTTTGTGGAAATGATTACTTTGCGATTATGATATGTTTCGTGGCATTTGGCAACATTCCTGCGTCATAACAAATGCATTTAATTAACATCCATAGTGAAAAATCTAGAATTGTCAACATAGAATCTATGCCAATATCGATATTTTGTCACAACTCGACCTCTATGAAATTATCTCTTTTACGATGTTAATTTTATGCAACTATTAATTATATTGTATAAGTATCTGTCGGTTTCTAACACAATGTAACTATGATATAAATTTCAAAATTTAGGGAAAATTTCTAAAGTGCAACAAATAGAGTATTTTCCAGGATTACAATCATCGACACATAGTCTTTTCAAAACTAACTTGGTTTTTAGAAATTACACGACATATGTATATCTGTATTTGTCTAAGAAATTGCAACAATGCTCGGGTGTTAACAGCGTAATAAAAATATTTCTATCAAAACAAGGGAATGGATTTCAGTAATCTTAATCATTAGATTATTGCGATTGTGTAAAAAAGTCCATTTTTTAGAAATGTATACTTCGGGGGTATGATATGATTCGTGGCTGTGTCATTAAGTCGCGCCGACCTGCATTGCGTCAAATCTCTTTTAAAAATTATAATTATAACATGAATTTTTTAATTGAGAAAAATGTCTCAAGTCCAACGAATAAAGTATTCTCAAGCATTATAAATTATCGTCACATAGCCTTTTCCAAAACTAACGCAATTTTTAGGAATAACACAACATATGTATATATGTCTCCATCTTACATCATGCAATACTTCTTAGGTGTCAACAGCGTAATGTAAATACCTTTACTAAAACAGAGGAATCAATTTCAGTAATCTTAATCATTAGAATATCGTGAATGTACAATGAAATCCATTTTTTGGAATAAATATTTCGGGTGTATGAGATGTTTCATGGCATTTGGCAACAATGCTGTGTCATGAAAAATTCATTCAATCAACAGCCATAGTGAAAAATCTCCAATTCTCGACATAATATATCTGTTTTTAGATGTTACTTCCATGGGAACATTTAAATTTTTTTAAATAAAGTCGTCCCCTGTGGATTTAGTATTGTACAATTATCTGTCTCTTTCTAATACATTATAACTAAATTATAAATTTTTGAGTTATAAAGTCATCGACACACAGAGATTTACAAAACTAACTTGATTCTTAGGAATTCATCAAGGTATGTATATCTGTCTTTTTCCAACATATTTCAACAATTCTTAGGTTTCAACAGCGGAATGAAAATATCTCTATCAGAAGGGGGGAAAAGATCTCAGTAATCTCAATCATCGCGATTGTTTGAGAAAGTCGATTTTTTTAAATGAATATGCCAAGTGTATAAAATGTTTCGTAGCATTTTGCAACAACGCTGTGTCATGATAAAATCATTCAAACATCATCTACACTGAAAAATCTAGAATTCGTATCATAATATATTTAGCGATATCGGTATTTTGTGGAAACTCGACTTCTATTAATTCAACATATCATCTATATTAGCAACAATCCTATCATAAATCAGAGACTTGGCATAATGAATTGTAACGCCGTTTCGTCGTCACGTTGGAGCGGTGACGGCGCCGCCGAAAATTGTTGCACGCTTGCTGATTGGCCCGCGAGATCGACGGAATCATCGATTTCCGCGCCGATTGATCTCGCGCGTTTTTCACGGCCTAGTGGTCAGTTGGGTCTTGCTTCTTTTGACAAGAGAGATGTTGATCGTTGCCTTCCGGAACTGCTGAGTCCGTTTTTTTTCCGTTGACGCTACGAATAGAGCCGGAAGGGTAATAATTCCGAGGTAAGCGCGCACTCCCATCGAACACGGCCAAATACGTTTCCTGGCCGACGAAATCTGTCCGCTTCGCGGGGACGAGCCGGGGCAGTGAGTGTGTGCCTGTGTCCAGTGCATGAGGAAGACGTCCGAAGCAATGGGCGGTTAAACCCTGGGAGCGGCAGCGCCAAGAGTACCGGGAGAGCGGATAGCGATGCCAGATTTGGACCAAAACAGTAAGTCCAGCTTTGAAACTCCCGACGAATGAAGATTTCGCGTCTCTCTCTCTCCCTCTCTCTCTCTCTTCCCTGTTGTAATCTTTATATAATAATTCGGCGTATCCCACGTTTCGTACGTGGACTTGTTGCGGTAGGTCAGGCATGCGGCCCACCATCTTTTTGATTAAAATAAAGGCAGAAAAAAAGCCCTAACTCGCACATCGTCGTAACTCCGCCTGGTTACCGCTCTTTTGGCCGTTTTGAGTAAAACGGCCTGGCGCTTAACGATTGCTCCCATTGATGATGCCCGTGGTCGCCGGATCGCGGGCTTATAATAGTGCGCGGTGTCTCGGAAGCGTTGTGCCGGTCGCGCGATGACGTGCCGCGTTACAAATGGCGCCCAACGTGGGGCTCGACAGTCGACGGACTTGACGAGTGTCGAGTGTTTGTTTGTGCGTCCTGACCTGTTTCCTTTTTCCCGTTGCGTCGCTATGTCAGTGACGGCATCGCCCCGATTCATGTCAGAAAATTTGCGCCACATCTCCGTCGCGAAATTATGAGGTGGCAAAGATTTAATGGAGAAATGTTTTTTTGTAATTCCTTTTCTTTCGTGCTTATTATTTATTTACCGGACCCGAAGGTCGCCCGTGATTGGGAAACGTAAATAACCGAGAGGCGAGTTCCGTGGAATCGTCAACAAAATAAGCCGCTGTTATTGTTTTTATCTCTCGATTGTTGCATTACGAGGACCGTAGTGGTATTTTGGTTGTAAAACTAATTTTATTTTAAAGTATTTTGTAGTGGTGCGCTCTATTTTGAAATTTTGCTGGCGCGCATGATTGAAAGATTAGTTTTATTCCCTCTTTTTCCTTTTCCTTTGGAATATGTTTTTTGACCCCGCCGCTCAGTCTGTATGAAGAAATTCGAAAGCTCAGTGAGAGTGTCACTGCGGCACCGCCAATGCCACACGCGAGTCAGCCGATACTCGCGCTTCCGGTGACACTACCTGCGACTACCGGAATCTGGTTGTTGGCTAGTACCGCGGAAACGACGTCGCTGACTACGACGCGCGTGCAACCGTCCCGTTTTTCGTGCCATATTGTGACCGACCGGTTTTGTCCCGAGTGGCTGCGTGTAAAATGGAGCTTAAAGAGGGCGCAGCGGGCCCGATTTTCGATGCGACCAAGGTACGTTTCGAGGAGCCGTCTCATTCCTTGACCTTATGGGCACCGACTTCCCTGCCCTCATTTTCAGGAGCGGCTCCGACGAGTGCTCGAGCAAGCGTGGCTCAGAGCACCCGCGCTGTTGATGCACCAAGGGCGACGGAGGCTATTGCGAGGTGGTCTGAGACTGACCGCACTGACACGGCGTCTGCTGCGTCGTGGTGGGAGTCTCAATCTCTCGGGCTTTTATCGTCAAGTAAGCTAGAACAGGCAAGTCGCCTTAAAGACCCTCGCGGTACAATCCGCGAATGGCGTTTGAAGTTCTCAGGCGGCAATAAGATGAGCGCCGAGGATTTTCTGTGCCGTATAGACGAGATGCGTCGCGGTACAGGCCTAACCGACGATGAGCTGCTCAGCGCACTGCCCGACTTGAAATCGGTCGTTGCGCGGCTGTGGGCTCGGCAAGAGTCTAACGGCTGGCACTCGTGGTGCGCTTTCGTTCAAGCATTTTGCGAACGATATAGTGACCGTGGCCTGCAGTTCCGACTACGTCAGGAGCTGCTTATGCCGACGCAGGGGGCCAACGAGCCTATTAATGATTATGTCGTTGCGTTCCGACATATTCTGCGGTTTTGTTCGTCCGGGACCACCGTTAGAGGAGCAACTATCGGTCTTTTATAACAACCTGCACCCTGAGTGTCGGCGTAACTTCGCGCGAGCGGCCTTCTCAACGTATCAGGAAATTGAGAACCTGGGTCGGGATTTTGAGGTGATGAAAAAGTCGTGTCAGATGTTTCGACCGCCGTCCGAGAGCGCCGACTCGTGGTTCGTCGAAGTGGTGAATCCCCCCAAGGTCTTCGCTTGCTGCGACACGAATGGCCCTCACGTGGTGTCCCGCGTACTTTCTCCTGTGTTTTATGAACTGCAGGATGACCACGGCCGCAACATCGGCCATCACCACGTGATCGACCTGAAAAGATTTACACCTCCCTTAGAACCCCGGCCCGGAGTTACCCGGAGGAGACAGGCCGCCGCAACAAAAGCAGCCTAGAGGTCGTCCTCCGGCGGACAAGTGAGCCCGCGCGATGCGCGCTGGTGCTGTTCTAGGGCCACCTCCCAGCCCGAGACGATTGCGGTCTCAAACCGGGACCGCCGCGCCAGCTCCTCTTGGCGGAGGAACGGTGGTGGCAGGCCGCAGCCTACGCGATAGCCCCTCCTCCGACGCTCCCGACACGCAAAATTGACCTCACCGTCCTGCTGTACGTCGAAACTAAGTACGTCAAAGCTAAGGCCATAACGGCCGAACTGTCAGGAGCCACCCAAAACGATTGCCTGTCTCGCCAGAAGAGCCCAGATGACGTCCTTGAGCTTCATCTGTCGTCGTCCAGTGAGAGCAACGGAAGAGAGATAGAGCTCGACACGGACGATCTCAGCGAATCCGAGGAGGATTATGAGGAGCCGTTTGCGGCCGCATCGGAGGCGGCCGTTTCTGAGGCCGTGGTTGAAGACTTCAGCCACGACCTGGCGTGAGGTCGTGAGAGAGCGGCCGGCCCAACAAGAGCACATGGGACCCAACCAGCGACCTGCGCGATCTACAGTACGCGCGACCGTTCCCGAGAAGCTAGGAACTCCTACATTATCGTTCGGGGAACGCTACCTGCGCCAAGCTCGCGGCGAGTATGTTCCTCCGGAGCCACTACCGGCTCGAAGGACCAATAAACAAAACTAAATTCAAATTCGAATCGACTCGCTTGACCGGTGGATTTCCAACAAACTCCCCGCCTCAAACAAATAGAATTTACCGTGTTAATTTTTTGTTTAACTAAATTGGTTTAATAATAATAACATTTACAATAATACCTAGTACGGTCTGGTGTTTCGCGTGAATCTTGATGAAATCAGGTTTAAATGAGGATCTCATCTCAACAACACGCGTCCTATAGGCAAAAACCTTTTCCATTTAAGGTACCTTTGTCGTGCCTGTTTTGGCACTAGGATTGCGTGTCCAAAGGTAATTACCATGGTGTGATACTCGTCATATGGATGTTCTGCAGCGAAATGGTCGAAGATATAATTTCGAATTCTGCCAAAAGAAATTGACCTGGGATGATGCCCTCGCCTAGTTCTTCAACATACACGCTGCACAGTCCGACTCGTGGGAGACGATGCAGTTGGAATTTCCGATTCTAGAGGGGTAGCAACTTCATGATTTTCGTTCATCACCGCTTATTCCGAGGCGACATCTATTATCGAAGGCTGGTTAATCAAATATTCGAAATCGGCACTCTTCTGGTTCAGAATTTGCACAAACTCGTTGAATTCGTTGTAGATGGACAAATCAATGTATTCGTCGAGATTTTCTATTTTTGGTTTGCTGAATTTTCGATTCACTATAAACAACTAAATATATATGCGAATTTTCGCGACCTTTTATACCGCGCGCCCCAAAATGTCAACATCTAGAAGATTCCATGTCGATCAACGGACAAATTTGAGTTACTGGACGAGTGGTTCTGGTTCTGGTGGACTTATTAACGGTTTATTAATCGAAAAATGACCTGGTGTAAGGACGCTCAAATCATCAGGATTATCATTAAGTTTACGTAAAGAACGCGAATTCAAACATGCTTCAATATGTGTTAACACGGTTAACTTTTCTTCCCAAGTGGGTGTTAATGCGCCAACGCAGGTTTCAAGTGTGTTTTTACTGATCTAACTGCTCGCTCCCAGGAACCACCCATATGTGCTGCAGCTGGTAGATTAAATTTCCATTTGATTTGTTGAGATGTCAGATCATTTTGCAATTCATTATCCCGTGTTGCATTAACAAATGCGCACTTAATTTCAGCATTGGCGCTAACAAAATTGCGACCTTGATCACTGTATAATATCGCGGGTTTACCTTGCCTTACTATGAATCTTTACAGTGCCGCTAAAAAAGATGGAGTATCTAAATGAGTTACCAATTTTATATGAATTGCACGTGTAGAGAGACAGCTAAATATTGCAATATATGCTTTATAAGCGTGAGCTCATCGCTCTTCGCGATCTTTTATAAAAAATGGGCCAGCATAATCTACCCCAGTGTGATCAAATGTATCAACGTAGCACATCTTGCGAATGGCAAAGACCCCATAAATTGAAATGCGAGTTTTTGACGCTCGCGTTTACATTTGATGCAATTATTTATTACTCTTTTACTTATATTTCGACCTTTCAAAACCCAGTACTCTTGGCACGCCAAATTCAAAGTAAGTTGGACACCACTATGTAAGCCAATTAAATGAAATTGATAAATTATTTTTTCTGCAAATTTACTTCGTAGGATTATTATTGGGTGTTTTTGATTATTGTTTAACAAGGAATTTTGCAGTCTTCTTCCTACGCAAAGAATACCATTCTTATCCAAGATAGGATTTAGTGCAAAAATATTTGATTTTAATAAATTAGCATTTCCAATTTTATTATCGCGTTCCAGAATATTCAATTCACGAAAATAATAAGTACGTTGGATTCGTTTAATAATAAAGATTTTAGCATTCATAGTTTCCTCAGAGGACAAAAACAATGCATTTGTTCTTCAATGCAACGTTTATGAATCAAAATACGTACGCATAAATGCGAATTAATTTCAGAAAAGATGAATATCTTTCAAATAGTTCTTTCATAACAATTTTAGATACTAAATTTGACACTAATGATTTTTTTCGTTTTTCAGTTATTGTTTCATATTCATTTTTAATTTCGATATCAATTTAATTGGTTAAAAATTATGGTCCATTCCACCATAGTTGTGAATTAATTAATTCATTTACCGATATTCAACGGGGATTCAACTCTGCGGGATTTAATTTCGATTTTATGTAACTCCAGCGCGCAGTCGGTAAGATAGATTGCACATGTGAAACTTCATTTGCAGCGTATTTATTCCAATTTGATGGATGTTTTGCTAACCATGCAAGCGTTTTTTATGAGTCCGAAAAACAGATGATTTTTTTAATTCTAATATCACTAAATTTCAAATAATATTCAATTAAATTTCTTAATAATACTGCAGCGCATAATTCTAATCTAGCTATACTGATTGTTTTTAAAGGCGCTACTCTTGTTTTTCCCATTAAATTGACTGTTTTAATAACTTTATTGCAATTAAAAATTCGCAACTATATAACTGCTGAATAAGACAAAGACGACGCGTCCGAAAATCCGATAAGTTCGACGCCCGCCGACGTTTTAAAACCGTACCAACGCGGTATTTTTAAATCTTTCAACTTCACTAATTGCTCATATAATTTTCTCCACTCATTATTTAATTGTTCTGAAATTAATGAATCCCAATAAATTTTTTGTAACTAAATGTCGAGCTATTAATAATAAAATTTTGCGTTTAGTTAATTTTTCGATATCTTGATTTTCATGTTCTATAATAAATTGATCTTGTTTTGGGTTCCATAGAATACCCAAAACTTTTGACGTCATTTGCGAATCATTTCCAAGTGTTTTTAATTCATTTCTAATGACAAAGTTTCAGTTTAATTAGACAACCATTTGTCTAATTCTAGTTCTGCAGTTGAACAAACTTGAATTAAATCTTGTTTTATTTTCAATAAGTTTTGAATCTCATGCACGCCAGCAAATATGTCGTCAATAAAAACATTTGAAATTAAAATTTCAGCAATGTGAGGATACTTCTCATGGCAAGATTTTGCGAGTTTGCGAATGACTCGTATTGACAAAAAAGGTGACGGAGCGAGACCATAAGTCATTTAATTAAAAAAATTTAGTGTCATCAGATCCAGGATTGCACCAAACAATATTTTGAAAAATTCTATCATCTTGATGCACTAAAATTTGCCTAAACATTTTCACTATATCGGTCGTATATACGAATTTATACATTCTCCAATTTAACAAAATCGACGCGATATCTATTTGTAATTTCGGCCCGACACACAAAGTTGCATTAAGTGTGACGTCAGTACTTATATGCGCTGTTGCGTTAAACACGACGCGTAATCTTGGTTTACTATTTACTACTTTAAACACCGGATGATACGGAATGAATATCCTTTTCGGATCAAAAACCTGTTTTTATGATATTTCGGTCATGTGTCCGAGAGCTAAGTATTCATTAAAAAATTCAGAATACATAATTTTCAAAGTATCGTCCTTTTCAAGACGCTTTTCAATTCGAGTGATCAAATGCTCAGCAATATGGTGCGATTCGCCAAGAGCATTTTTCGATTCTTCCGATTTAAATGGACTTTTTGAACAACAAATTGACCCGATTTCAATCGAGTAGTAGTTTGATTGAATAATTTTTCGCAATTCTGATCCTTAACAGACAATGTCGATAATGCAGGGATCTCTTCCAAAAGCCAAAAACGTTCCAAATTCTTTTCGAGATCTGTGCACGTATGAGACGTCACAGTTAAGCAATTTGAACCGCACGGGGAATCGACGCTTCCCGAAATTACCCAACCGAAAATAGTCGATTGGGCCACCAAATTTTTGTTAGGAGAAAACAGATTTTCACCTGTCAAAATGCAAGGCAAATAGTCGACGCCAATCAATACGTTGATTTTTGATTGCAAATGTGTTTGCAATCAAAAGCATTGCTCTTCCACAATGCTTCCATTGTGGAAGAGTTTCCAAATTCATCAAATTAAGTCTATAATGTGAGCCCTTTTTCAAAACGACCGCGGTCATTGCAATTCTTGACGACGCGTCGTGACGAGAAATCATATCAAAATTGACAGACGCTGACACCTTGTTGTGTGCTATGCCGCCAATCCCAGAAATAGTCATATTGAACGGGGTTTTCTTGAGCCGTAAAACTGCGTTAAGTGCTCCGAAACAAACGAAATTCTAGAGCTTGAATCGAGCATGACATGAGTCGTCATTACTCGGCCACCAGGGTTCTGCAGTTTCACCAAAGCGATGGCAAGAAATCGTTTCTTGCTCATATCCGCGCCAATATGTGAGCACACGTTAGACGAGCAATTATTCTCGGCGGTTTCGCTCAATGATTCTTGAGTGTTTTCGTCTTGTTTTGTCTTTGATTTCGACTTCACATTTTTGTTTGTTTGATGAGATGTACTATTTTTCGAATGGAAATGTAGCCACGTATGATGTCTTTTCTGACAAGTTCAACAATTAAAAGAAAACGGACAATTTTTTGCAAAATGTTTTGGACTAAAGCAATTGATGCACAACCTTTTACTCGATACAATGTGAAATTTCTCTTGCGGATTTTTCGATTTGAAATTTGTACAGTTTACCAATGAATGATTCGATTTTTCACAACACGGACAATTTTCATCATTAACGTCATTTGCACTGTGACTAGTTGATGCACGAGGTTTTTGATGCATGATTTTATTTGACTCCAACGTCTGAATTCTTCCGTTTACAAAACTTTACAACATCGAGAAATCGGGATAGGTTAAAATTTTTTATGTTTCTGATACCCATTTTACACGCATATTTGAATCAAATTTATTAACTAATGTATGAACTACAAATGGATGATTAATTTCGATATTACAATGTTTTAATGAATTGGCACAAACACAAATTGTATCTCGCATATAAATTAGATTATTTAAACTATCAAAACTGACTTGGCGAATTTCTAACAATTTATTTATTATTAGCGAGACTATGAGACGCTCACGATTGTACACATCATTTAACGTTCTCTAAGCGTTCTCTTAATTAGCCGCGGTATGCTATACGATTGAATGAGACGCTTAGGCGCTCCCGTTAAATACGATCTCAAATATTGCAATTTCTGTACATTTTTGAGGTCTGTGCGAGAATGCATAACAGCTTCATACTGATATTTAAATGATAGCTAGTTTACATAATTGTCATCAAAATGAGGTCATTGTAAAACTGGCAATTTATTTGAAACTGTTACTGATTGTGAAGGCGGTGGTGTCACCGGTGCTTCCAAAGATAATCGCTGAATATGATCATTCAAATATTGCTCAGGTTCCTTAAATTGAGACAAATATACTTCGAAATAGTCTTTTGAGAAATAATTATTATTTTCTCTTTGAGCTACCAGAACAGTTGTAATTAGATCAGCGTGTAATGATTTCATCATTTCATATTTTTCTTTAATTGCTTTCAATCGTTTATCCAATACGGAATTGTAAAATTATTTATACCTCGTTTCTTCACGTTAGTGTGTACTCGTTTAATTTCTTCATTCAAAAGTCTAATCGATGTCATTGTTTTCGCAAATCCTGCCATATTTATATTTATTATGATTAACTTTAACGGAAAATTTAATACAATCCACAACAAATAATTTCAGTCAAAATAAATTTTTCACTCTGATTTTTGCCTTTCCGACCCGTATTCGGCTTGCGAAGGACCAAATTGTTTAATATTGCACTATAAAATTGAACCATATCAAATTATAACAAAGTATCTAAATTTCAAATTCGGTATATTTACTTTAGTTTGACCTATTTTAATTCTCCGAATTATCTCGAGAAAAATGCATTTTTTTGAGAAACACGAGAAAAAAAATTGTATCTGTCAAACTTCAAAACATTAGATAACGGTTCATACGGCGAAATACTAAAATCGTACACTCGAGCGAAATATACATTTGACTCAAGCCGAGTGACAACAACGTGCTCGGTATCTGTCAAACGCCGAAACAAATAATTTAATTTGATGAGGATTTCATTAAATTTCGTTTCAAATTAATTTAACTTGGTCAAATGAATCAGCAAATAAATAAACGAATGATAATTATTAATAATAGTGGTCGGACGCTGACTAGACAAAACATTTAAACATAAATAAATTTTTTATTGTCCTAGAATGCTAGTTTTAACATTCGATCGGACACCGTGGTGCAAACACTGCTATTGTATCTAATACTTGGAATTCCATGCATTTTCGAGCGCCCAAGATTCTCAATGACGTTACGCTTAGACTCAGCGCGGAGTCACCCAGCCTTAGGTAAACACGGCTCCCAATACAAATTATTACTCGACAATGAAACAATGAAAAGGGACTAAAGAACACAAATGGACATTATAGAAATTCAAAACAATACATA
>JABFQD010001752.1:0-17229 GCA_022817045.1 Psix sp. ZL-2020 | reverse complement strand
TATTACGAAATTTGAATTCTAATAAGTCTAATCGTCTCATATAAAATAAAAAATTAATGGTTTATTTATATGAGGTTTATTTATTAATAAAGTGCCGTATTCAATAAAAAAATATTAATTTTTTGAAAAAAATTGATGTAAAGAAGTCAATTGAAGTTTGAAATATACATTTTTAATACTCATTGATTTATATTTTTTGTCATTTAAATAATGCTAAGACGACAGACATAAGATGTATAGGACTAAATCAATTTATCTAAATAAAAAATATTAGTTGTTGATACTAGTAATGTATTTTAATAATAATCAAAAATACTGTATTATTTATTGTTAATAATGTTATAATACTAACCTTTCAAATAACCTTTTGCTTCTATCTTAAATTAGAATTATGTAATCATCACCGATGTTTACACGCAACACGCATGAATCAAATATCAAATCATAATGGTGTAACTTATTTGTTTTAATAAAATATTTGATACTCAATTTAGAATAAAATTTAAATTTTGTATAGTTCAAAATAAATGCGTATTTAATATGGAATATAAATAAAACGTATGAAATACATTTGAAAGAAATAAGGGACATATAAACATAAAAAAAGCATGTATGGATTTATATTAACCATGTTGAGCATATATTTAAAAAAAAAAATATCGTATAAAACATATACAAGGCATATGTGTTACATAATGAATTCTTCAAATAATGAACCTCTTATGAGACATGAATGAAATTTATATGACCATGTAAGGATCATGCGAAATGTATATGGGACACATAAAATATATATAGAACATAGCATATCCCCTTTATATAGAAGATATGAAATCTATATGTCCATAGTACATATGTTATATATATAATTTGTACGCATAAAATTTACCTCATCAGTATCATATCTAACGACTATATTTATTATATTTCTTATCACAACAGAGTTATGTTTCTTATGTATTCTATAAAAATTTATTAAATATGAATTTAATTTATTTTTCAACGATGGTTTAAAAAATAAATTCACTTCTTTCAAATACATTGTCAGTGAATGGAGTTATACATTACGCGCAAAAGCCACCTACTTGAGGTCCAAATTTTGCCATTTTTCAACCGAACGTATCTTCCGTAATTTTTATCAAAAACAGTTAACGTTTTTAACGAATTATAGTCTAAAAATTCAAGAAAAAATGGTTATAATTAGTACAAACAACCTGTGAACAAAAAAACACTTAATCAAAATTTTGGCAACATTAAACATGTACGAGAGGAAAATTACCCCAATAAAACCCATATTTTTTATGATAGATTATTAAAATTCATCATTTTTTAACAAAATGAAAAAACAATTCTGATAAAAAAATATCAAAGTAATGGCCAATCTAATTTTTTTTTGCATTTTCGTACTTCTTTTAGTGGTATTGAGAAAAATCATAGTTTTAAATATATTTAAAAAATAAAATTCTTTATACCGTATCGAAAGAAGAAATTTTTAACTTCAATTTGGTAAAGACATTAACCGTTTGTATTATATGCAAGCTATTTTTATATAAAAAATATATATAAAGTAGGACTTTATTTCCAATTGTCATTTTAAACGTTTCGAATATGAGTAGCAAACATTGTTCTATAAAAAATTTACAAAACTTATTTTCAATTATGGAACTCAATTCATTTTCCAATGAACGTCGGATTACGTTTTATTGAAATAAAACTGTTTCATTGTAAACATTAATAAAAAAGATATGTTTTCTTTTAAATTTAATTTATTTTACATTATTTAAAACATGTTTCAATGCTTACACCATTAAAGCAAAAAATTTTTAGGTTAATATTAATATCCGATATTGATATGATGAAAAATTAATAATAATAATGCATTTTCAATGTTCTAAATATGTCATAAATACACATAGTGCTAAATATAAATTATAAAAAATATATACTAAATTAATAAGATGTAAATAATATGTTCATTTCATGAATATTATATTAATACACAACCTTTAAATTTATACAATTTTGTTCAACGACAGATGAAAAAAAAACTTACATAATTAGCGATCCATCTGCATGTTTTATTTTTGAGGGATGTAAAATAAATTTTCTTACACTGTACTTCACAAATATTTGTCCTCATAAAACTTTGTCATTAAAAATTTTGTTTTTTAATATTTGACAAATAAGCCTTAATATATTTTGAAAAGCGCAGCTTTTTTCAAATTAAAATTGTTTATACAATCATGTTATTAAAAAATTCAATAAAAAATATTCAAAGGTTAAATTTTAGCTATATAGTAAGCAAATGTAACATAATTAAATGTTATTAACGTGCACTTCATTTTTTCCACCTGTAGTTTCCCACTCGATTCTTTACTCCACTAATTTCCCCCCATCTTTCTTTAACTTAAATTAAAATTTCACACTTTTATCCAATTTCAATCTAAACAATCTGTTTCATAAACTTGTCAGTTATACATTTCATATTAAGAATTAAAACTAAATCCTAGTAAAAAATCGAAAAATTAACATTTAAAATGTTAAAAATGCATATAGCCTTTTTACAAAATATAAAAAGCCTATTCACCATACAGATGTTTTTAAATTACGTTCTTTATACTTCATTTTTTTGAAAAAAAAGATATGCAGGACTAACTAGAAATAATGTAAAAATTATTCTGAATGCAAAGGAGTGGCTTTAAAGATGGCTCAGATACTCTATATACTCTACTATATACTCTATATACTATATATATATACTCTCTCGGACAAGTATAAATATATATACATTTAATAAACAGACAAATGTCATTCAAGTCATTCAAAAAGTTGTCGAAGTGCTAAAATTTAAAAGAAAAACAGAAGTACATCCAGAAACTCCTTTATAGGCCAAGTCTTGCTTATAGTGTTATTAAAACTGCCAAAAACAATTTCAAAAATCACCTAAATGAAACAAAATTATAACACCTGCTATTCTATGAATAAATCAATTGAGAGACTTCAATAACAAAAATTAATGTATCTAGCAATAAGTAATGTATATAATAAAATTTACGTTACTAAGTTGTGGTACCAGTTTAGATAATATTTGTGTTATATGCAGTTGAAAATTATTATTTATTCATTTATCAAACAAAGAATTCTGCTAATTAATTTAATGAAATCTATGGAAATATTACTGTCCAAAATTGAGAACAATTTTATAATTGTCTGTATAATTAAAATAATTTAGAACCAAAGCTAGAAAAAATTGATAATATAGGCTGGAACCTTTTTCTTACATGAATATAGAACAAATTACACCGAGCATTATTTTTTAACTGTTTAGCTCTTTTCTTAGTCAAATTATGAATAGAATTGAGCAAAGTGATTTCCCATTTTTTTGTCTTCATGAAAAATAAATGTCAAAAAACTAGAATTCCTTCTATCTGAGGAAAAGAATTTGCTTCTAGCCATTTATCGAAAAAATGTATGGGAAATACATAAAAAATAAAAATAAATGGGAAATCTTGAGGCAAAAAATACCATGAGAAAAAAAGAGGGGGGAATGGATCGAAAAATTAAAACCCTATCTATTATATAACTTTTTAATAGGTATCGTAACACTCAGACATGGATAATTTCAAAACCAATCAAATAGGAGATTATTTTATATTGATTTTTGTAGCAATATTTTCATCCATAAAAAATGTTAGTGATTCATGTACTTAAAATTGTCGAATGTCTTTAAAACATTCATTATGAAGCAATGTAGAAGATATAAGAAAGTTTAGATCATTTTTTGTTAAAATATCGTTGAATTTGTTTTAAATAAAATTTAGTTTTTAAAAATTATTATAATGAAAGTTAAATATATAGAGATACAATCACAATTAAAAAATCATTATTTATTTAAATTATTTCTTGTTTTATCTATATGTGATTTGACTAACTTTAATATAAATTGAGATATTATTTATAAAAATATTTTCAACAAAAAAAATAAATTTCAGAAAAAAAAGAACAAACAAATTGAACAGAGAAATTGAAAAATTGATATATAAAGCTGCAAACTATCAAAGTTCTTTATTTTTATTTTATTGACATGATGTACATATGACAATATATATAAATATCTAAATATTCATATTTATCTTCAAATATCTTTGATACTGGTGCCACCTTGAAGTGGCATCGAAATTGATGTTATTTCAAAGTAAGAATGAAAATTGGTGAAGAAATTAGTACTTCCAAAAACCCTTTGGAATTGAAGGCGTTACAACTGACGTCGATGTTTACGCATCAGAGCTTTCGACGCATTGATAATATATTATTCATTTGAAGAAGGCATAATTGTAACAAATAACTATCACAAATCAGCACATAAAATAATAATTTGAGACATTTTGATCTGTTTTATATAGTTGAGTTCGGATGATGAGATAAACTACAACTAATAGACTACGATGGATATATTGTGTATAAAGTTCAGTCAATTGTTTTTGAAAATTTCTGACAAGCTATGGAATAAATATCTTTCATTACGTTATAAAAACTGATAGAATTAACATCTAACAATTTATTCAATAGATTCGCCGATTTCAATCACTTTATGAACTTATCAAAGCTATCCACAAAATGGAGATCTTAGAATATTTCCGAACCAAATTGCTATCTGAACAGTCTTTAGCAAACTCCTGTTCATTAATCTATGATGTCAAATTCTGTTCAATAACTTGCTTAAAAACTATGTCTACAGCCCCATTTTTGCCGAAAAGAAATGACACATTACCATCATCGTTCATATTAACTCATCACAAAATAAACCGAGCAAACTTTCCAAAATGATTATCCGTAGTTAAAAAAAGAGAATTAGATTAATAAAGAACATTATAAAAAGAAGTAATTTATTTTGTATCAAATGTCAACCTCTTTTTATTTCTTTTTATTTTAAGGGTATGGAATAGTTTTTTAAACACTTGAAATTGTTTCAAAAACTGATACCAAAGAGTACTGAAATGAAGCACTAAATAGTTTTTAGAGTAAACATATATGTATATATACTGGTATAATTATTACGTATTAAAATAACATTTTCAACATTGACCAGTTACTCATTCACGTTATAGTTAGTCAGTTTAAAAATGAAAAATTTCTGCTTTCAATTAATGAAATTGCTGAATTTAATATTAATTAATATTCACAAACTAAAAAGGGGTGAAAATGAATATAGAGACATTGATTATTTTATAACTAAAAGAAATATAAAACAAGTCAAGACATCACCACTATGTGTAAGTTAGTAAAATCTAAAACCAAAAGAAACAATAACCCAGACTCGCTTGTTGAAAATGCGGTTTAATGATAACTGCGGCCGTAACCAGGCCGCCCACCGCCGCTTGATATTCTCCTCTTTGCGTTTCACCGCTTTCACGATCAGTAAAGATTCGATTTTTATAACGGCATAATATAAATATAAATCGATCTGATGTACACAGCGAAGAAAATTTAACACGTTAATAGAAATAACCTGATTAGAAAGCTGCAGACTTTATACACTTCTTTGATAATCGTCACACGTATATCAAAGCAAAAGATTTTGGTAACTATAAATATTTTTGCAAGCTAAATGGTTTTGTTTATAAATCTATTAACTAATTATTAAATTTAAATTTAATTCCAATTGAAGCAATATAACAATCCCTTTCAAATTATTCTGACTTCAAGCAGCCAGATGTCGAAAAAAGGCTCAATAAGTTTCATTTGCATACGATAAACTTAGTTATATATGCTTATAAAATTTTTAAGAACTTGGTTCCTCTTTTGCGCAATAAAGATCACTGTATTCATGAAGTATCTAATTGCCAACCAGCGCATCTCACGCTCCCTCATAAACTTAACGATCGCTTTAACGATTGGCCCTCCTGGCATGTTAGGGAGAGTTTCTTCGGCCATATCGCAAAGTACTTTGGCAAAGATTCCGATCAGTCGAATACGCGTATGGTGGATGCAAAATCTGCATCTCTCGCTGCGCCTCTCTTGTAAACGCCGCCGGCATAGGGGCCCATTTGCAAGTAATTTCGCGGCGGATTATTTAACAAATTATACGGCGACGTCACGTCTGAGAATTTTGGGGCCCTTAAGCAGACGACTGTCTGAAAATCTTGTCAAAATTTTGCAATTTCTTAACAGCTAGCGCAAACTTAGTTCAAAGGTCATGTCATAATCTGTATCTTCAGTTTATACTATGCGTTGGTCATTACCTTTAGAATTGATCATAAATATCCGAGAAGAAATGGTGTTCCTTATTTGCAGTACCAAATCAACAGTAATGACTATCTGTTTTGACAATTCTATATATCAAATAGTGCAACAACATATTGATGTTATGACAAATTATATCTTTATTGTTGAGCATGATAAAATGTAAATAAAAATATTTTGAATGAACATTTCTTTGGTTCATTATCAAAACATAAACAATATATGATAAATTCAAAATATCATTATTTTGGACAAATCAAAATAAAAAAAACAAAATATTGTTTAACTTATGATATATTTTTATTTACAAATTAAAACAGGATTCCAGTATCAGTCTCCAGTATTGGTCACCAACGCTGACTCAACATCTCCTACATTGCATTACTGTTGGATGTTAATACTTATGTCTGATGCTACAACACCGTTTAATTTTTTTCCCGCGTAGATGGATATGTAAAATATAATTGAATCAAAACTTATTCTTGAAATAAGTATATTCAAATGAATACACAACGAGGATCATATATCTTTAATGCCAACCACTTCCTGGAAATTTGTATGTCGATTTTTACATTGGTTTGCATGAACTTGATTGGCGTGATTGGCGAAAGAGGGGGTGTGGCGCTGGTGGAAGGCTATGATTGGGAGACATTACAGTAATAAAACCCTTTGTCAGGGGTAACCTGGTAGCAACACTTGTATATACCTTGAATGATTAGAGTCTCACTAGTTTACATTATCGTGGGTTCGCTTCCATGGCTATATAGCAATTTAATTTTGGGCTAAATAACGTGGCTAAAGTGCCTCTTCTCTTTCGCAGAATGTAACTAGTAAGTCGTCGCTCCGTAAAAAGAAAAGATATACGCCTTTCTGAAGAACGGTCGACTATACTTGATTCCATAAATGTACAAAGCACGCATCTTCGTGATCAATCCATATTAGAGAGATGAAAAATACACACTAGCTAGTATGACGGTGCATTAAGATGAAATATGCGATCGTGACTCCATTCGTCAATGAAAAGTGAAATTTAATACATTTTTGAACCAAAGTCCTGTACTCATTTTTCATGCACAGTATTGCGAGGAATAGTTTTAAGGCGAACTTTTTTCTAATTGTATATTGTCGCATTACTAGGAAGCATTTTTTCTTTAATATTAACACATCGCTATTTCGTTGAAAAAGATATTCAGTAGCTTTGTAATATTTCCGTATAAATATGGAAACGCTGAAGTAGTCTATAATTTACTGAGTCAGATGTCTATTTGAATTAGCAAGAATTCTGACAATCCTAATTTGACATCCAGCTGTGTATTCTATACAAGTTTGTCCGACTCTAGAATTACTCTTGATTACAGACCCTGTCATTTTTCTATTCATTTTCGAAATGAAACTTTGTTTAGTCATAATTAGATGCACCTGCAACCACAAGCAATTAAAATTTTCATTTCCAATTCGCTAGTTTACTTATTTTCATTGCAACTTGGTTCGATTACACGGTCGAGTGCAGATTTGTGGCAAAAAATTCAAACAATATCTGACTAACTGAAACCAAATTTTGCATATTATTGAATTATTCTTTCTTGGCAGCTTAAACGTAAATTGCGCTATGATTATAAGGATCATCGGTTTCGGTATCAATGTCGAACACGCCGCTCAGAGAATTACGTATGCAGTGACCAGCGCCATTTTACCTCAACCATTTTTGCCGATCAAATCTTAATTGTTGGCTGGCGGCTGTCTATGGAGGCGGAGTCAGCTGGTGGTTCACGTTCAGCCATGCAATGCACGAACGCATTGGTTTTCTTCTTGCCGCTGCTATTGCGGAGCATTGCGGCAGCTTCGAGTGCAGGTTTTCCTTACCGGTTACTCCAGTTTACTAAGCTGCAACGAACCGTACATGCTAATCGCTCCGATCAACAGTGAACGCCATCATTTGCTAAAAATACGATATTACTATTATTTTTGCGCGTTGACGAAAAAGGATGAACCAAGATAAATTATACAGGTGTTTTTCGAAATTCTCAGAAAAGATGGTGTTAGTATCAAAAGTACAGTATCATCTGCAAATCTGTTTTAGTCTTTTTCAATATCAACATTTCTCTGAAAAATTAATGCAAAATTCCCTCTCAAATATTAAATAATACTGAAATTTTTAAATATTAATTTTAACAAAAAAAAATGTTATATATTTGTTTTATTTGATACAATTTTACGTTATAAAATTATTCAAAATAAAATGGGACTGCAGAAATAT
Source organism: Psix sp. ZL-2020 (assembly GCA_022817045.1). NCBI lineage: Eukaryota > Metazoa > Arthropoda > Insecta > Hymenoptera > Scelionidae > Psix > Psix sp. ZL-2020. The sequence continues at coordinate 8,729 of JABFQD010001752.1, read as the reverse complement.
TTCAAATATCATGTGTTTAAATAAAATAAACAGTTCTTTAAGAAGAAATATCTGAGACGATACAAAGTTCTAGTTGGTAATCTTCTGTCTTAAGGCAAATTAAAAACTCATAATCCATTAATTAAAGTGTATATGCAACGAATCCTTTATATCTATGCGGACGAGCTCAACAATATTCTTGCCAAATTACATCATTTTTCATTAATAATACATAAACTTCGCAAAGAGAATATATTTATAACGTGATAATAGGTAGGCGCAAAAATAATTGTCATTATTCATGTACATAAATGTATGAAATTAAAAATAAAATCTATTCTCATAAAATCATATATTGTTAATCTTTTCTTATAGTATGAATTCGGTATAAATTCTAGAGTAGTTTCGTTAATTAGTAGGAAACATTTACTAACACATGCAGTTAATTGAGGCTTCCAAAGTATTAATAATTTTTCCACAGAATACCTTTTTTAATAAGCACATATGAAAATACACTTTTATAGAAGCTCACGAGTTCATTGTTGAATTATTAGTTTGTGCATCATTATAAATAAAAGTTAATGTAATGAACATTATTTTAAACATTGAAAACACAGATCTTAAAGATTAATAAACTTTTAATGAAGAAATATTTTATGATCCTAAGTGATAACATTTGTTTTTATATCGAAAACTATAGAAAAATACTTATATTTTTCTACAGTACAATATATTTTTCAAATATATAAATTAATAACGTAATAATATGTAATAAATAATATAAATGTATAATTTCAAATTACTTTAGTCATACATAGAATTTATATCATATATTAGGTTATATATACATATATAGTTCAAATGCTTATATGGTCATATAGGCATTTAAACCAGTAAGTGTTCAATAATGATATAACAATATAAGATATTAACAATTTTTGTTCATAATTTATGGAGTTTTGCAAAAATACAATTATAAATCATACAAATCATTTTAATGAAACTTATAACTGTCGATGAAAAATCTTGATCAAATTTATGAAAAATCTTTTGTAGCATTACTTCACAATTACAGAATTAAAATTTATTGATTTAATAATATTAATTTTCAGTCGAATAAGTTAATAGCATAATTAGTTTATCAGATACTTACATTTTTTTAAAATAGCAATGAAAAATTTGAAAATATATTCATAGTTAGTTTTAAAAATCAAAGCATTCGTATAAAAGTAAATATCTATGTGAAAGAAAGAGACGACGTTCACATCTAAATGTTTATATTACTGATACAAAAGATCTGAGTTATCCTGGTTACACAATCACAGTTCTGTAACAATTGTGCGAATGTATGATACAAATGTATTTAACATGAAAGTTGGCGCGTATTTTTTTGTCCCATTTTGTTTATCAACAAAAAGCTCATTCAAATGTCTTTGTTAAAATGCGTAGTCATTTACGAATTAATTTTTCATGCCAACATATTCAACATATAATTTGAATGTATTACTTTAATTATAAAAGTACATAATTTTTTAAGCCTTTAGCTGTACAAATTAAAAACTCATAAGTTTACACAAGCGAGTAGACTTATAAATTTGGATATAGATCTAAAATTATTTTAATAATAAGCAATATTTGTGTCATTCCAGTAAAAATTGCATGGAACGTTAAATATTTTGAAATATGTTTAACAACAACTGTTCATGTGTGTATTTACAAACTCTTTTTACAGACAATTTAAATTTTATACAAATTAATAGAATAATATTTCCTTGTAGGTACTTTTATGAAAAAAGGAATAAAGTTTTCAAAAACAGAACACAAGGATTTGTTATAAAAAGTAAATTTATTTTTATTATTGAAAATGTTTATTTGTTATTTAATACAAAAATACAATTTTCATAATCTTTAGATTGATTGAACTAATTAATAAGAAGCAAATCAATCAAAATAATTAGAGTTTATGTATTGTGAGTGAATTGGGTTTTGTTATTGGCTGGTAATATGAGCAATTGCGTGACGTCACAATCCATTGTTAAGATATTCTCGCGTGAAATAATGCAATCAATAATATAATATCAATATCACTTTTAAAAATAAATGTTGAATTATGTATTGATTTCAATTTTAACTGCATATTTACCTCTTATAAGTTCATACATATATATATTAAAAAACATTAAATATGAAAATATAAATACTATTTATTATATTACTACATTATTTATTATAATAGATATATTTATTATATTGAGCATAATACATATTAAATAAACTATATTAGTGTATATAATCTACTCAAATTAATTATTCTAGCTTCCACTACATTATATATTACACAAGATAGGATGATTTAACCCGAATGCAACTTTAAATGATCGTGCAGTTAGTCAATTACACTGAATTTACTTCAATCTTTCGCTATTTTTCGCTATTCTATAAGGAAATACTTGTAAATCTTTTCCTCCAATACAAACAAATCAAAATTACCAATTATTTAGAAATAATCACAAACTTATGATTTTGTCCGGGTCAGGTTTTTGTAGTTAAAGATCAAAATTAAAATACACAATGAGGTTCTTACTTTCTTTAAGAAAACTTTCAACAATGGTAGCTGTAGTAACACTTCGTAAGGTTTAAAATAGACGGTTCCTGCTTATACAATCAGTTTCATTTTGTAATTTCTACGTGTTTGAGTGAAATATAAATGTTTAAAATAAATATCTAGTTAAATATTATTTAAATAATCAGTTGAATAATTTTTTAACATGAAAAAAGTGTCAGTAAAATATTGAATTATATATATAGTATTAATTCTATATGTCTAGTACTTTCCCTCTTTTTCTACTTTTTTTTTATTCAATTGTTTATAAAGTATTAAAAGAGACAAAAATATATATGTACAACTATAATTACAATAATATATGAAATGAAACGTAAAAAAAAAGAAAATCAAATGAAAAACAATGATTATATAACAATAAAAATAATTTCTTGTGTAAAATGAATAATTATGAAATTTGAAATGGAAAGTGAACATTGTATTGCTTATTTTCCGAAATTGAAAATATATGCTTCTATTAATTTATTCGAAAGTTAAAAACAGAGGAAAATAAAAGTTTGTTTGGTTTTGCAGGTTACCGAATCGTATGATCTTTTAGTTTGTAACCTTCCCGAAGACAAAGATATTTTAGGAATTAAACGTCGGCTGAAGCAGTTGTCTAATAACTGCGGTGGCAGAGTAATAGAAGTCCAATCAAACGCCGCAATAGTTCGGTTTTTCTCCAAAGAATCCGCCGATAGGTAATTCAAATAATTAGAAATATCTTTTCTATCTTAACGGTTAAATATTGATTATCTATTATTTTGTCGTTAATTGTATAATAGCGGGGGGAAATATTCTTAACAAATTTGAATTAAAATGCGTGCGTTGAACTCAACAGTTTTGTCAGAAAAACAAAACGTAACTAATTTGAGCGGATCAAACAAATAGTAGGGATGTCAACATAAATAGTTACGAATTTGAAAAGATCAGTCAGTAGCATAACGAACGTTCGGTAAAATCGCGCGCAGACGTTGATCGTCTTCTATTTTTTATACAATTCTGTATCTTCAAACGGGTCGACTTTCTCAATTTCATTTCGTATTTCGCGCATTTTAAAGCACTCGTTTTTAGACAGTTTTATCTTACTTATATATGTTAAACTTAATGGTAAGCTTCGCGCGACGAAAATGAATGTTTCTGCACGTGGCTTATTCTATTTTTCATCATTTGCTTCTACTTTTTAGGGCCCAAAAGCGTATGCATGGAGAGTACGTTTTTAATTCCAAAATCACTGTGCAGTACGCAGAAGAAAAGGATACTTTCAGTGACGAAAATCGAGGTAATTTGAACATCTTAACTGTTGTCTTTCAGACAAAAGAGAGTCAAGTTTTCACGACGAAAATCGTCAGGAATTTATTCTTTTCCAACTTGACGTGGTCTGTTTTCGTACGAATTAATCAGAGCTTCGTTTGTTGGTAAATATTGTCACGTTTTTAAATAATACAGATTGAACTGGCCTTAAGCGAACATTGAATATAAATTCAATTTCGGATTAAGCATGATTTAATTGTTTATTACACCATTGTTTTATTTAAATTTTATTGAAAATCCATTTTTTTATTAGAACCAATTTGTGAGCTCATTTGTTGACATTGCTGTTGCGATACCATTTATTCAACGTTAACAATTATATTTGTGAATTTCAATGCATATTTGGCAATTAAATGATGTTTTTTAGGATTAGTGATACGTAAACACACGTCAAGCGAGTCAGAAGTAGTGATAGAGTCGCCGCGGCAGATGTACAATTCTGGAAACTCATTAGTAGGTGCCAGAAGCCTACCTGTGACCCCTCTTTATCACCCCGCTTCGCCAGTTGTAGCAGCTCATTCAAATTGGAACGGAATGCATTGTGCTCCGCCAGGGTATCCACATTTTTCTTAACATTTATTTCTAATAACAATTACGTCCGTTTTAATTAGTTCAAAAATAAACTTCAATCTCAAATTTCAATAACGAAATAAGTTATTCAAATAACTCCTCAAAGAGGAATAAATACAAATAATAATAAAGAGAGACAGAATTGTTGCAATTCAAGTTTTGTTGCATTTTTCTTCAAATGATGAGACTTCCGAGATTGAGCCTTTGAGTCACGGGTCGAGTAATCTCCCCGAAGATTTGGGTAATGATTCGATGAAAGCTTTGATCCTATCTGATTAAATTAAATTTGATTAAGAAATATAGTTTTGCTGTTACGATTATTTAAACTATACTTTTTGTCCTTTACTTTCAGAATTGTCCAACCAGTTGCCTCCTACATGAATCGCAATTATCCAAACAGTGAAGTTTCTTCCAATCGATCATTTCAGGAGAACTCGCGAATACATTCTCCTATGGTAATTAATGATTCATTATTTAAGACGTAATTTGATTTGTTTGGTTATCAAATATTTCGAAGTAAAAAAGGAATGATTGTAACATTGATCAATTATTTCTTTTCAGATTGATAGATCTCGAAATGTGAATCGGCGCATTTACGCTCCCCAAGTTCGAGAGAGTGCTCCGGACATGAATTGTAGAGAAATGCGTCAAGAAATCCGCCAACGTCCTCGTGGCCAGTATAATAATTATAATCAAGCTTGTGATTGGAATGTCCAAAGACATGCTTGGAATGGACCTCCTGGTCAGTTTCCAAATGGTTCGTGTAAATTTGTACTTATTGTGTTCAATTTATTACAATAACTAAGTACAAATCAATCAAATATTAGTATGAATGAATTGTTTTCATTTATATTCATATATTATTTTTGTTGTATTATTTTCTTCGTGTTTTGATTAATTAAAAATAAAAAATAATATAAATTATTATACAGCTTTAATTAGAATTATATCAATTCAGGATTTGATTAAAGTTGTGATTTAAAATTGATAAAGTTATTAATTAATAATTTAAGTGAAAATAATCAATTGTATGAATTGTAGGTTTTCCACTCAATTTCAAACGTCGTAGCCCATCGCCAATGTTCATGTCGCAGGCTCATGAATCTAGTCATTGGAACGGCCAAGTGAGATTTGAAAGTTGTTAAGTGTTATTTTTCTATTACTAGTTGATATAAAAATGGTAAATCGTTTATTTGTATTTTTAGAACCAACATGGGAATATTATGAGAAGCAGAACTCCTTCTCCATATGAATTCCAAGCTATAGGGCAAACACAGCAACATAGAATGTCTCCTTATAACGACACAGAGTCAGAAGAAGTAGAAAATTTCTTCAATCCGATAAATAACAGAAATGGCGGAGCTGCGAGTAACGGCACCTATTCGCCTATAGAGCTTCAAGTCACCAATCTGGATCAAAATATTGATCCAAAAGATATGAAAAGGATTTTGCATTCCATTTTTATGGAACATGTTATGGTAATTGTTGAACTTGAATATTCATTCACAATCAAAACTATTTGAATGGAAAGTTATTTTCAATTGAAACAATGTGGTTTTAGGTGCTTCATGTATCGGTTTTCATGCAATCAGACGGCAACTACGCAGCAAGTGTAAAAGTGCCATCGCTTCCAGAAGCGCAATACGCAATTTCGCAACTTCACCGGCGCAAAATTGGCTACAAACGAATTTTAATATCGTACGCACATGCTGGTGGTCCGAGTCCGCAGATCGTGAGATCACAAATCGTGATGTTGCTTCAGGAAGTGCCTGGCCATAAACTCCCACTTTTCAAATTCCGGGAGATGTATGAGAGTCGTTTTATGATCTCTATTAGCGTCTCTGAGCTTTATAAGCTCAAAGACGTCTGCGTTATTACTGAGGATCCCAGTGGACGAATGGTTTCGCTCAGCCCTGACCATAGAAATACTCCTTCGCCATGTTTTTTAAACGTCACTCAGGTAACTCATATTTTAAAAAATATTTGTGTTATTTTGTAATGTTTTACAATTATTTTTTTTATACAAATGATGAACCACATGGCCGAGTCTGAGCCGATCTCAGATGAAAATTGAGAATTTTTTTTTCTTTTCATTTTAGAGATCGCTTTGATCACACAAGCTAGCGAACCACTGAAGTTTTGTAAAACAAAATTCTGTTTTACTTATTTAAGAAATTTAAATTTATTTTGATTGTTTTTTGTTTTAGGATGGACATGCTTTGGAGTTGCCATACTGTACAATTCATACGCAGAGGCCTTGGTCAGATAAAGGCTGGGCTGAACAGGAGTTGATGTCATTGCCAAATGTTCGCATTTCCTTAAAACTTCTCAGTATGAGAACACAACAGTTACTAGTCTCCCACAATGGGCATTTACCTTTAGCTAGGTAAAACTATAATACGATTGAATAATAACATGAATATATTATAAACTCAATTAATATTCAAATTTTTAATGAAACAATTATATCGTTTACAGTTTTCCAAATTGTTATGAAGCAGAGTTCAAAGAACCATTACACATAGACGAGAATGGTGTTCCATTAGAACATTTGGTTTCTTGTCTGTCTTCTGTCGAACTCAAACAAGGCATTGGCTGTGTAAAGTACTTAATTTGGGCTGGAGATAAGACTCATAATGAAAGTCACGAAGGTAAACAGAAATTCATGAATAAACAAATTAAATGGAAACATACGAATAAAAATTAAGATAAACTTTTGAAGACATTATTAGTAATTGATTTTGTTATAATTATAATAATTATTATAATTGAGTGTCTGTTTTAGAAAATAAATGTGTGAGTCCACCTCTGGCTAATCAGCTCGCTTTATTTAGTCGTGAGCTTGTTGATCTGTTGAAAACCGCACCACATTGCCAGTTACTTTTTAATCGATTCATCCCAGCTTATCATCATCATTTTGGTAGACAATGCAGGGTGGCTGATTATGGATTTACAAAGCTCATCGATTTACTTGAAGCTCTCACTCATACTGTTCAAGTATACATACACATTCATATCAATATATTTAATTAGTTTATCCAATTATTATCATTTAATGATATTATTATTATTAATTATTATAATGTGTAATAAATCCATTTTTATTTCATTTATTATTGATTACTCCATTTCAAGAAAATGGGTAATAATTTGTTGAAAATTTGTGATTTCTTTTAATAAATAGTATTCGATTTTCCAAAGATATTAATAATCGGTTAATATTGTTTTTATAAATAAAATATTTTATGGTATGACTTACAAAGATATAACTTATAAATGTATTTCCAGGTTATGGGCGAAGGAAATAAGCGTGTGGTAACATTATCACATCGTGCACAAATTCGTCGATTCACTTCGGACTTATTACGTGTGTTGAAAGCACAGGCGAGCAAACAAGTTACCTTATCCGAGTTTCCTAATGTTTATTCCAGAGTTATTGGTAATTTTTTTTTAATTTTTTCGTAATATAATTTTATTTTCATGTAATATGCAAAACAATAATATTAATAAAAATTTAATGCTAATACAACAAAGTAAATATTACTATTTTAAAACAAGTAGAGAGTTATAGTTATATTGATGTTAAATTGTTATATTTAATAACATCTCAAATTTCAAAATGTTTAAAAACAAAAATTGATTATGAGATAGAAACTTTCATAAAAACATAAGACATTCATTAATTATAATTTGTCATTTTTATTAATAACGTATTTAAAAAAAACCTATCCTTCATTGTTTGTCTAGTAAATAACAATATTTTGTATAAACATACAATAGTTGTAAGAATAAGTTACAAAATGTCCTGAATGAGAAAATTTTATATATGACAAATGTGTTTTTCCTTTTTGACGCACATATGTAGTATATATTGTGACTAATTTCTTTTTTCTTTTCCAAATAAAAATTTAATCTAATACATAATTTTGTAATAAATATTGTGTTGTATGTTGAACTTGAGTAGAAAACTGAAAAATAAATGACTAATTACCATAAATTCACAATCATGTTTTTTAAAAGAAAACTAACATTGACATAATTTCACAGGTAAACCTTGGGACGTGGTGGATTATGGTGTTTGCGACATTGAAGATATTCTCAGTGAAGTTTCTGAAAATACTGTAGTTGTTACAAATCATAATGACAACGATAAAATGATCGCTATACAAAAACGTAAACAAACGCCTGAAGAAATCGCTCGGACGAAACAATTTGCCATTGAGGTTAGTTTTATTGGATAATTAGAAAATTTAATGTTCATAAA
>JABFQD010001751.1:0-17244 GCA_022817045.1 Psix sp. ZL-2020 | reverse complement strand
TTTTTATCCGTATATTTAAATAAATAATCAAATATACTGAATAACATTTTTAAACAAATGTGATACAGGCTTTTATTAGTCAATTTTTAAAATATATAGAATTAATCGTATCGAATCACCAAAGCAATTTTATCTCATTAATGCAATTAAAATAGATTAATTAATTGAATTACAATTACAATGTTAATAATCCAAATCATAAAGAAGTCATAATTAAGTAAATAAGTTTCATATTTTTATCAATATCACATATTCATTAACAAAATATATATCATAAAACAATGATAAGTAAGTTATGTATTCAATATATATCTTTATATATGCATTTATGTACTAGTATATATATAGTATATGTATGTTATGTGTAGTATATATAATAAGACTCAAACTATTACATTTTCTCAACTAAAATCACTGAACTTAAAAACATTTGTTAACTTCAATTTTGTATTTTAATTTGAAACCGATTTATATAAGTTAATTTCTAATTAATATTCATCACTTCTAAACCTAATTTGAATGTGTTCTAATTAATTTAGCAACATTTTCAAGTGTTTCAATGCCTCGAAAAAACTGTAAGGTTTTTTCTACCAAAAATAGTCATTTGTTTGGTAATATTTCGTGGCGTGTGTCATAAGTGTAAATAACGATTGGTTTATTGTAATTGGTGAAATTTTTGGTGGAGGTGGCGAAATTTACGTGGGGTTGGCGGACTTGGTGGAACCCGTTGGGCCCAGTGTGGGCGCGAGTTTCCCGCTGCGATCGTATTACCGACATGGCCGACGAAAAAAATAGCCACCCACGCGTTCAGCATTGTAAATAGCAAGGCGGCTCATTTACCGACGCCAATATCCATTTGAATATTATTATCGATGATAATTGCGTCAGGCCGGCGCAATTACAACGCTGTGAAATTGTTGTTCAGCGCGCCGCCTTTTTCCGCCATTCAATTCCCTTGATTTATCTTTCTCTCGACACGATCGAATAGGTGTTGATCGCTGTTCACAAATCGAGTGTTCAAATTAACATAAAATTTATGGACCCGGCCGGTCGACGCGCAGCCTAAAAAATGAATTGCTTGACAAGCTATTTGAATTTCGTTCCCGACGCTAAATTGATTATTGATTATTACCATTATATTAATTGATGATCATTTAACAAAAAAACATAACAATTAATCATAAATCTATATTTATTGAAGGAAATGTTCCAAAAATGGAGCCGCGATGAATTTCGATTTTCATTATGATCAAACTGTACTTTGGAACACTCTATTATTTGTCGTCTAATTCTGGACTTGATAGTGAATTGAATAATTGAAGCATTAAATTTATTACGTTGTTCAATTAGACACACTGAAAGTTGGCGTTTTTAGAAGGCGCGACTATTCGCATCGCTCACCCGATTTCAGAAAGCAGTTTTTTTTCGATTCGCTTCAAGACGGAGATTTGCATTGATGACTTTGGAAAGTTGAAGCGGCCGATGAAAACGCCTGCAATGTTGACGCAAACGCGGAAAAGAAATGATCCGACGGAAAACGAAAAAGCATTCGCTGGATAACGAATCCGTGACTTGTCATCAATTTTCTGTTACGAAGATATTTCGATCGATCGCAAATTCTGCCCGGCTTGTGTGTGTGATATTTTGCGAGCAATTTGGTGTTTGAACGCAACACAAATGAATAAACTCATTTCTTAATTGCAATTTCGCGTTACGTAAAAAGTCGCAATAAAAACAACTTGCGAAAATATCCATTTTTTTACACGACATTTTTAATTTACTTAATGTTGATCGCTCGAATCGTCGAAACAAGCATAAAAAATTAGTCGAAATTCGGTCAAATGAACTCAATTGAAGCTTATAAGCCAACTGTTATGGATGACGTGGTGGTTTCGTTGAAATTCCGGTATGGATTCATTAATCTTTCGCCTCCGCATGAAGCGCCGAAAAAACATGAAAGAAAAAAAAATCGAATTTTTTCAACGGCCCGCTCATTTCACGAAACAGAAAGAAAAATCGTTACGCAACGTATCGATCTGAAAAAGCTTTCTTCTTGAAATTTATTTATACGAACAAAACGTACACCATTGCTCGATATCATCAGTTTTCCCTCGACAAAGTCGCGCAAATGGAACGAGTCGTCGCGCGCAAAAACCTCAATTATGATCATAACTTTTTCGAGATGCGCGAAAGCGTGTCGTTTGCAGGAAAATCTGATGATAGCTTCTTCTGTGTTTCAGGATATGGATTTGATCGAAGTTCTATGGAAGCAGGATGTGGATTTAGGTTTTACCCTCGTGGAGCCAGCGACTGCCAATAAAAACAACGAAAACGAGGAGGAGAAGAAAAAGGAAGAGACTGAGAAAATCAAAGCTGTCGATACAAAAAATTCCACAGACGATAAGGTAAAGTAACATTTATTTATTTAACAGCCAAAACTAAATGAGACTGAACTCTAAAATTGATAACATTAATTCTTCCAAACTTCTTCACCTCTCCTTCAAGGAACTGTACATACTTTTTTAACTCTAACTATGATTAACAATAAAGTGACTTGTGGGGTATTATTGATCCCAGAAGAAGAAGATACTGAAATGAATTATTTGCATGTAAGACAAAGAAACGAAAAATCATACATTCATTTTGGGGTTGAGAAAAACGGACCGGTACAATATATAGATTGATAATTGTGTACAACGATGATCGTTTATAAAGATCCAAACGATCTGACTGATAAAAATCGATCGGGTCTAATTGACGATGTATCAAACAACGATATAAGGCTATCAGCTTGACCATCTGTATGGAATTCGACTCTCAGGGTGGTTCCTCTTCAGCGAAAGTTTCGTAGTTGACACAACCAAAAACCAGAGCATCTTGCCTGTATATATTTAATAATTCGATAACAAAGACTTACAGATCATATATGAATATTAGATCAATATCTAAGATCCATCGTAAAATCAATTCCTAAGATTCTAGATCACTTATTAGGAACTGAGGTTTCAAGCAAATTTCTGTCTTCCTTTCATTATATTACAGTCTGAACCAAAATTTAGATGTTCCATTAATTCCCACTTTGCAACCCTGGAATTCTTGAACCGTCCCTTAATTGAATACAATAGTCCCGGATGAAATTAATTTCTGATTGCAAATATCAAAAGGCAAGATCAATTAAAGTCCAATTCATCTTTCTGCTGAAGTGCGAGTCAAAACGTTCTCTAGAAAGGTAACTGGATTATAGACTTAAAGCTCGACATCCGAAAACGGATGTCTCAATTTACGTGCGAGTCTCGCTGTTGAAGTTCGAAAATTGTCGAGTCGTATGCAACGCAATGGTCGTTTGAAATCAAAGGAGAATTGAAAAAGAGAGGAAAAGGAATAAAAAGGGAAAGAAACGGGAAAAAAAAGGTCTTCGGTGTGTGCGTCGGGGACCATCCCGACGATGACGCTGCACGGATGTTCTGGGCGGGTCGTCCATCAGGCTGCTCTCGTCCTCTTCGCCTTTTGCTTCGTTCTTTTTTTTCTCTCTCGGCTGGGCTCAGGCGTCGCTGTCCGCAGCACATTGTTCTGCACCTTTGAGAGGACGCGCCGCCGCAATCAGACGTTCAATAACACGGGAAAGCTCCCTCGATCATAATCCAAAGCGGACCGATCGGACCGAACACGTACGCGGATTACGAACAAAGCCCTGCACTTTTTGCCCTTTTTTCAGCAGTCTTCATCTTTTTGCCCGACCATTCGCCAATCCTATCCACGACCATCGAACAGACTTCAATACAATTTGGTACATTTCAAAACGCTGCAAAAGTGGTCCATAATGTTTAGACTACCTTTTCAACTGGATACAACTAAGGAACGCCGAAATTAATATCGTCTGCAATGTATTTGCACAAAAAGCACGTCACATGAATCTTTGCGCTCGGAATTGCTCACTGAACCAATGAAAGGTCCGCCTCGTTCAAAATCAATTAGGCTTTTTTCCGAAAATCCGAGTCAGTAGACTTTTTCGCAAATCCGAATCCAGCTGTCTGGCCGAGAATTCAGCCGATGCTAAATGATGCACGTGCATTAAGCGAAACCTTGAGCGGATGTTCGAAAAACAGGGTCTGTCTTCTGCAGCCAATGACAGCAGGCTTGGAAAACAGCGTGCGCCAAATCCCTCGTCTGGAGTCATTTCCGAATGTGAGATTCATTTGTCAGGCGATGCATTCGTGGGATCGAATCAGTTTCGAGATAGGAAACGAGGGGTTGAAGAAAAGGAACGACGTACACGGACCAAGAGAGGAAGATCGCGACGAGAAAGAAGGAGAGAAAGTCAATTGAGCAACGAAGATTGAAGCTGGTAGGGGATCTGTAGAGGAACGCATTAATGGCACTGGAAATTGAAAACGTGACCGAGTGGGCGTCTCTCTGGCCTCCTTCTTCTCTCTCTCGCCTGATCATTTCCCCACGCTTCAATCCATGACGACGTAAAATGGCGCCTTGCACATCGAACAATCAACGAAACCCCTGCAATTGGACCCTGTAGGACTTTTTAATTGGTCAGACCCTCTGTTGTCTGAGAACAATTTGGAAAATGGGAAATTTCATTTAGATTTGCACTAAACAGTTGCCAGAATTTCTATCCTGGTAACATTTTTTACAACTTAAGGGTTCATCATCTGAATGTCTTCTACTATCTCTTTAAAAACCCTACCTATGTGAAAGTCTTGTCTGTTGTCAGGTTTCGTTGTTGTCACTTCTGACACTGCTTAGACCAATCTCGATATCATCCTTGATCTATCCTGGAAATAATCCAAGGACGACAGCCTTTCACCTCTCGATATTGTCTTCGCTACATAATAGTTCGTTGTTTCTCTTCAGCTGAGCTTGATGTTATCAGTCAAATCAGCGTCCTGCAATAGAATGCAATGAACATATCCAGCAGTCAACGATTCGCGATACGATGACTCCGGGACCACATAGATGCCGGTTAATCGACGGTGCCTTTGAACTCGCATTGTTTCCAAGCTATTTGATGGTCTTCGGGTCTCAGTAATTGAAAGCTATGCCAGCTATGCCTGGTTGCGATGACAAGACCTACACTGAAGCGAGCTTCAATTTGAAGACGCAGATGGAACCGTCTGAAAGTCCAGATAGAGGTACGGTTAATCTATAAAAACGATTTTCTCATAGACATCAAAAATGTACCAAGGTACTATCATAGCTGGGAAATTTCTAATAGTTCTGAAAAATTCGGGTACCATCAAAATCGGACTTCAAGACAAATGACCCAATGGTTATATTCTTCGTCATCGAATGTCTGTCTCAAATTCTACAATTCCTCCTATCTTCCAAGAAGCTAATCCAAATGATTCTTGGAACAATATTAGAAAGTTTACAAAACCGTACATGGTACAATTTACTCATGTCTTGTGGTCTCCAATATGATCTCCGGGGTCCGAACCATCTTAGTCTTCTACACCTACGTTTTCGATCGAAACCTTATCCTGCGAATTCTTCAGGTTTTAGGTCAGGTTTGGCAAAATGAGATTTTGCTATCTGTCTAAAGAGAAGCGAAGAAAAAGAAATCAAAGGATATGATTGGAGAATACGGTATTATGATGGTATGAATACGTACTCTTGAAGAGTTGGAAGTAGAATAAAAAGGAGTGTGGTTGAAAAAAGACATCATATTTATCAAGGCTGGATTGTGCAATGCACGAAAAATAACACGAGGAGGTTCGCGAAGTTCATTAATAACCCAAGAGCAAGATTCGTGAACAATGTGATTTAACATGGCGGATGATAATTTGGCGGAACACAAAAGCGTATACGGACTTAATTGCGCTTTGGCGGCGACTTGGCGGCAGAACGCGATGGATTCCATCCTTTTTAGAAGCATGATCCATGGTTGTGGGGTGGCTAAGAGAAGAGCGCTTTAGATTTCATATTCATAACCTTTGGAGCTCGAAATAACACACCACTCAACGACGATACATCATGTAGAGAGAAAGAAGGGGGCCAGGGGGTGCGCGGGGGACCAGGGGGCAGGAGTGCTCGCAGCCAATGGTTGGATGCCAACTATCAGAACCCGGCTATGATTAATGGTTCGAGTACAATGCTGTTTTCATTAAACTCATTTCAGTGTAGCCAGTACAGCCGCCATTGACGAACCAGCGCATCTACCCTGATCCGAGGGTCGTTTGCTTATGACATCTCTATGAACGCCAAGCATTTCAACCTTATCCGATGAATATTATATACATTTTTGTTCATCAACAAAAGACCCAAATGCTGACACCTTTTTTCGCTCACAAATCCACGTTATAAATAAAGTTGTCAACAATGTCATCTGACTTGGCTTCTACGTAAATGTTATTCTCGAGATATGTATTAAAATATAAGTATATATAAATGAATGTTTGCATATGTTTTTGTTCAAATGAAATCGTGCTTTGATTTTCAAATACGGGGGTTTATTCTTTCAGAATTTAAACACGAATTTTTAGGAATGTAAAAGTATAAAGCAGCATTATTTTTTTAGGAAAATGCATTTACTAGTGTGATACAAAGTTAAACAAACTTTATAGTTAGTTGCGTATGTTTATTTATTTATATATAATTATTGTATGATTTGTTTCAAGTTTTTTTATAGACATAGAATAGGGCATTTTTATTTATTATTTATTATTTATATTATTATATGCATTAAAAAATAATTTTTAAAAATTAATTCATGTTTATTTTATCTTTTATGTTATTCTTCACGTCGATATTTCATCGAAAATCGTGTATTAATTACTACATCTAAAAATGTCTATTAAGCAAAACGTACGAAATTGCTAGTATAAAAAGTAGACAATTTTCACGTATAAATATATTTAGTTTATAAGTTTATAATTTTTATATGATATTGCACAAAAGTTCGTTTACGATAATCTGTAATTTTTTAAAAAAATATGGCATTATAGCATTATATGAAGTAGAAGATTTAAGAACTTGTTTGAAAAATTGAGTAAACAAAAAAGATCATTTTATTTTCCTGTAACATAAGTTGAATTTATTTATTGTTGAACTTTAGTCTTCAAAAAGAAACAGTTCTAGTAAAGCAATGTGCTCAATTTAATATACATTCTAATGATTCTAGATACTTTCAACTGATAATTAGATTTAAAATATTCGACCTACAATCATATTTCATTTTAACCCGAAATTACGAACCAGTTGTTGAAAATTTAATTTCCAAAATTTCACGTCTTTCATTCTTATAATAACATTCGATATTACACTCAAACTGAAATCATAAAAAAACAAAAAGTCAAAAAAGTTTTAAAAACTATTCGCCAAAAGTTATCACATCAGAAAAGTGCAAAAATGTTATGTATGAAAATGAAAAAATGAAATAGCTTCAACCTTTTATTAATATAACAAACTGACAATATTTATTTTGCTCCAATTGAACTGAAAATTTGTTTGAAATTTTCCATAGATTTCTTCAAAAGGAAAAAAAACAAACAATTGTATCGACTGAAATCGAAATTTTCATATAGCAATACTGTAATAAAAATTACAAATCACACACTTGATATGGTTTCAATACAACAATTTCCAATTCTATTTCACAAAGAATGACGGTTGAATTTCAAGGTATCCCACAGGGTCGGCATATTTTTCTTTACGAAATGCGTTTTGTAAAATTCGAAGTTGAGTGACTAAACATATTTCCTCGATAAACAGTAAACAAAGTAAGTCTTCCGATACAGTTGCTCGTTCTGAACGAAACGTCTCGGCAGTGAGCGTCTTCTACCAGTTTCCTCGTGTTTCTGTCAAAGAGTCAACTTCGGACGAGCTGAAAAAATAAGCTCGAGTGAAAACATCGGATCGAACAATAAATCGTTACGTCGACATTATCCTTTCAATCCGATTTCCTCGATCACTAATCCCCGCTTTTAATTGGCTCGGACGAGTCGGACCAATGAATTTCTCATCTACGATGGCAGATGAACCTTTTCATACATTTCCGTCCATTCTATAGGTGGCTTGTTGTGATTATTTTCTCACGTTCGATTGACGACTTTATTCCCCGACGTCAACAGCTTTGAGAAAAAATGACAATTAGTCGAAAGACGACTTCTTTCCAAATCAAATTTAGATGTATTTATTTTCACGATTACAGAACCCTAAAACTGAAGCAGCTCTCAAAGAAGACGATCCTTGGGCAGGACTATCCTATACCATTGACTTAGAAACTGGTAAGAATGTTTTGTTAACTTTCTTCTGTATAAACTGACTGGTCAAAAAACCCCAAATTTAATTCTTGGATTTTGAATGAATTTATTCAAATTATTATTTAATTCGAATTTGTTTAAATTATTTCAATCCAATTTCTTCATTTCTTCATGAAGAAGCAAAGAAATTTGGTATACAAACAAAAATTACTCTTTATATTTTGCATCAAATAAAATGGGAATAAGAGACTATGAATATTTGAAACATATTTATGATGGTAAATACTTCCTTTTAAACTTGAAGTGCTTCAACATACTCCACCTTCACATACCATAAGTTTAATCTATACAGACTTCAAAACAAATTGAACGTCTATATAATAGTTTTTTAAAACATTTTTACGCGAATATCAAAAATGCGTTTTTCATTTTGCACGAAAACTGATATATTAACATCATAAAACCTTCTAATTTATTCGCAATTTAATTGATTCACTCGCAGTATGCGAGACCCTTTCACTCATACAATGACGTCTAACAGACGTGCGCGTCTATCATATCATTTTCTTAGATTTATAATTAATGTCGGATCAACCTTAAAGGCATATGTGAAGCAATTTGTCGGCAAGTTTTCGTAATGAGGTTGCGTTTTTGGGGGGAAAAATGTTGAATGTTACATATAGACATTTAGTATTCAAAAATAAACAAAGATCTTAAAACGTAAATGTTAGGTCAATTTCTAATCTAGGAATTGATCTGAAAAAGCGCGGTGAAAAATAAAAGCGACGGCAACAATGGATCTCTGCTATGAAGTCTGGTGATGTTATCGATTGAAAAATCAGCGGTAAGTAAGAAATGAGAAAAATGACATTTAAGGCGACATGACATTCGCGGTACATATCTCACAGTCACGCGAGAAGTTGAAAGCAGTTTCGCGAGCTTATCATGGCGTGTTTGATGAAATTGCGCGACTTTTCAGGAGGCAGCTCACACGGCCAAGGAGTGGCACGAAGGAACGCCCTCCGTTGCGCGTTTTGCTCTCCTTTGCGAGCCATTCCCTTCCGTTCCAGCCCGATCGCCCTGCCCTGTCGTCCTTCGGCCCTCTTTGCCATTTCATTTGCTTCCAACCAGCATAAAAACAGCCGCCTTTCCCTACACAATTTGCCAACATATACGTACTTTTTATACTACAAGTCTATACTGATACAAAAATTACTATTAGAAATATTTCTTTATCGCTGCTTACAGTTTCGCGTAAAATAACAGATCAATCAAAAACCATAATTTGATCGTGTTTCGATCATAAAATCATGATTTTGATGAATTTAATTTGTTGAATAAGATTTTATGGTGATCTTTTGAAGATCATCATATGATCTTGTTTCATGATTGTTGCAAAATATGATCATGATAATATAGTAAGATCACTGTTTGATCAATTGGTGATCGAAAAGCGATCAAAAAGTGATCTTATGATTTGTCGATTACTGTTTGATTTAATAGTGATCAAAAAGTGATGTTATTTTGTTATTTTATAACGAGCGAAACAAGATCAAGTGATGATCTTCAAACGATCAACATTATAATTCTAATTTAATAGAAGTAAGTTATTTCAAAACGTCATCATTTTATGCTTACAGTTTTGATTGAAATAACAGATCATTTAAAAACCTTAATTTGATCGTGCTTTGATCATAAAATCATGATTTTGATAGATTTAATTTGTTGAATAAGATTGTATAATGATCTTTTGAAGATCATCATACGATCTTGTTTCATGATTGTTGTAAAATATGATTATGATCATATAGTAAGATCACTGTTTGATCAATTGGTGATCGAAAAGCGAACAAAAAGTGATCTTATGATTTGTAGATCACTGATTGATCTATAATGAAAAAGTGATCTTATTTCGTTATTTTATAACGATCGAAACAAGATCGGGTGATGATCTTCAAGCAATCAACGTAAGATCTAATTTAATAGAAGTCAGTTGTTTCAAAACGAGATCATTTTGTGTTCAATATGTGATATCATTACACGATCGCATTAGGATTATTAAGAATTTAAGATCAGAATATTTTTATTCGAAACTGTGTTTCATAGTTGAATAGATCAAAAATTAGTATCCACTTTTGCATCATATATATGATGTAAATATTATACATAATATTTAACGTTATATGATGAAAATAAATTTATTTTCATATATATTTATTTTGAAGCTTTTGACCGATTTAGCAATGTAAAAAAACTTCATTAATTTTTCTTTTTGATTCGAAAACTTAAATTAAGGCCGACGTAATTATATCGGTACAGTAAAAGTTGATCATCAAGGTAAAGCAGGGTATGTTGAAAATGAGAGGGATCATAAAAAGTTGCCATATTTGTTTTATGTACATTTAGTATTTTCTTTAAGAAAGAATATAAATTTAAAGACTATAGCAGATAGAAGAATTATTAAAATATTAATAAATCGTGTAAAATTTGATATATTTGTAAATTTGCTTATACATCTTTTCGTTATATAAAACTTGATATTTAAAATTGTATTCCTTGATTTATAATTTCATTTCAGCTATCATAGCATTATATATAAATAAGAAAATGCTTACTTTTATAATTTTATCTCATAGAATTTATCCAAATCGCTTTAATTCAATCTTAAAACTATAATATATATTGCCTGATGTTAACGAGGACAAATCTGATCAAAAAACATCCCTTAATTAAAAGATAAACACAGTGACTCAGATGAAGTAAAAATGATAAAGGAAAGTGATATAAAAATAACTTAATGACACTAGGGTGTAAAAGCAGAGAGTCATGCTTTTACTCATTGGATCGCTTAAAAATATGAAATTTTTACATTAGGCCCTAATATGGCCTAGCTGAAATAGCTACCCAAAGGTTAATAATCATTTTATTTTCTCAGAAAAAAGCCCGGTGTCTGGAAATATTTTAATTTATCGAAGACAAAAATGTTTTAACTTGATTGGTTGGTTTTACAAAAAGAGAAAACCGAAGCTTATAAAGAAGGCCATGCGAGACACAAAGTTGCGAGTAATTGAGAGTCATCGATACGAATCGGATAAAGAGTTAAAAAATAATTGTTTGCGAAGGATAAATTGACACGTTTAATTTTTGAGTTATTTCTCATAAAGGAAAGCCAATTTGTTTGAGTTCGCTGAGTAATTGGCCACAGCAGACACGTCGCTCAGCTGCTCTCCCGGCCGCTAATGAACCTTTGAATTCTCGTTTCTATCTGTCAGTTGATTAACTTTTTAATCGGGCGCCGGAAAAATGTCAATTGATAAAATATTCGTATTACACACTGTCGTACGAAAAGCAGTAATTAAACATTCGTTAATACCCTGTTATGATGGCCTTAATTAGCTGTATTTTTCTCCATCCGCGAAACCTTGACATTCAGTCAAATGCAATTTTTTTCCAAATTTCATCCTCTAATTCAAAAAGTTGGCTCAAAATAGTAATAATCATTTTCTACCAATCAATATTTATTGGAAAATATGCAAGCAATTTTTGTTCCATAATGAACGTACTCATCAAGCTTTATTTAAATGCAAAATTAAAAAAGAATGAAAAAATGGCCCATAAAAACGCTGCAAAGGGAAATCAATCGGCGAATGAGCGAAATGAATTCATTAATCAAGCTCCGGTTCGAACAATCCGATCGCAGTCCTGATAAGCGCGTAATGAGCACCGCGCTCATACGGTCGTTTGCTCTCATTAATACCCGCGGCTATTCAAATTATTACGCGATTTTATCGCCTCTCGATCTGTCGCAACGAAATTCATACACAAAAAGACCGCCTGCCAACGCACTATTTTTGCCACTTTTTGCCTTAATAAGAAACGACTCGAGTTTTATTTTCTACCAATTCACAATGCATCAAATACCCCCACCACTTTTACCCTCAAACCGTGCAAATTCAAAATAACTCAAATTTACTCGCCCTCGAATTAGCAACATAATTCCACCATAGGAACTTTGTACCGTGCAATTATTGTGCAAATTATAAATTTCTTTTTATACGATTTAAATGAACGGACTTTTTATTTCTTATCTCGTCAAATCTGATACGAACAAGACTGAATTTGCGTGGAATTATAATTGCAAAATCTGGCATCCAATTAATGGCGGCTCGTGAAATAAATGGATATTTCAAGTGGCCGGGTATTCGACTCGTGACCAAGCAATTCGAAAATGCGCGCGCCCGCATTATCGCGATCCGGCGCGCTTTCGTGTGCAAAATAAACGATAGCGGCAAAAGAAAGAAAATGGCCGGGGTATCAGGTCGGCGCATAAAGCTTGTACTAATTTGACGAAGCATGACGGATTACACGCCGCGCGCTGTAAAAATCTTCCATTCATGGAATAAATTAGCATATATGGAGCTCGTTCCACCTGCGCGTTATCACTCCCATCGACGAATCCAGGCTACACCTTGGTCCGCTGATTTATTCTTTGTCAAGCCGATAAACTTCAATAAACTAGTCCGCTAATGCTGATTGTTTATCGATACAATTTACGTAACGTGAGACTTTTTTTTTCGACCCTTTAATTTCAATTTTGTTGTTGCTCAACAACCAACCGGGTACGTTTCCTCGTAAAATAATGTGACACAAACGACAGTATATGGGCTGAGTTATCTCATGCAACTGACAATGTAATGTACAATTAGAATTTGTCGGTATCAAAGGAGAACTTTTGAATAACTTTTCTTTACACATATCAAACTTGAATTAGTCACGGATTCCAAAAAGTTACGTCCACGCAGTTAATTATCCTTTTTTTCTACGTTTGTGAGCGCAACAAAAAACTGTTTGTGTTGAATCGATTAATACCAATCGTCTATTGTATTAATCATGAGATAACTTGAGAGAAAGTTCGAGAAAAGCGCGTCTATTATAAACCAGACAATGCGGAGAGAAAGTATATATATATATTATATATAGCGAGACGAGCGAATAACTCTTTGAATTTAGTTTTGTATCGTATTACAATTACAAGTATATGTTAAACTGGCGTGTTAATATGTACATATGCTAATAATCCGGTTTCAAATATTTGCAATCTATAAAATGAAACATTATATGCCAAGTGTTTAACATCAAATAGAACATTGTTGTTGAGTATTGTTTTTTATCACGTATTGCAAGCCACTTTTGCATTCGAAGAAGACATTTTATTTCGTCTGTTACTTTTTACTCGACCCATCCAATTATTCGTATTTATTTATTCTTGAGTTTTAAAATGTACGAGGGTTGGAATTTGTTTGCGCAAAGGATATACGGACTTAGAGGATACATGAGAAATATATAGAACATCTGCCACGTGCGCGGGCGGCGCACTGTGCGTATCCATGCGTAGAAACCTAAAAACCGACGAGGGGAAAACCAAAAGTATGGCCGCGCCCGCCATAGATGGATGCGCAAAACTGCTCAACTTTCAATATTTCTTTCGTGTATATATTCTTTCGTGTCAAATTTAATTTCATTTCACGCGACAATTTTCTACTGGTCTTTTAAATAACAACTTGCAAGTATAATAATTTGAGTATATGAAAAATCGCTTAGTAATTTGAAGGTAAAATAATCAACATTTTCAGAATTCGTATATTTTGTATATCTGACAAAAGAATAGACATTGTTATGAGAAATAACGAATTTGGTACATTTTTATTATTAATCATTGTAATTTTTACCATCTTGTCAAGTGAAAGACTTGTTTACGGTGAAACATAATGAATTTTAAATTTTATTCTGTTTTATTATTTGCGTTATTTGTATGTTAAGGTTTTTGAATCAATTTCGTTCGCTTATAAAATTGAGCCAAGTTGCATTTTTAATTAATTTATCATTTTGTTGTTTTACAGACTTGTTTGCAAATGATAATTATGAGATCGAATAACTTTTGAAATGCATAAATGAAGAAAATCACTTTTATGATGTCAAAAATTGCAGAAATTGTTGTAATAGTAAGCTAAATTACTTGTTTTTTACTCGGATAGATTTCATAATTGCGAGAATTTCATTTTTGGCAAATAACTGATTGCGACAATTTTATTTATACTTTTATGTATACATATATATCATTCAGAACAAATGAAAAAGGTGAAATACTAAAATGGTTGTTAGATCTATTTTGAGATACAATAATACATTTTTTATGTATATGAAAGTGTGAATCAAACATTTATAACTGGCATTTGTATATTTTGTATCCGTCTTTTTACGCTCCGATGCACTAGACGTTTTTTAGTTTAATTGGATTTTATCTGTTTTACTATATATATAGACATTTTGCAATAGTTTAATCATATATATACAGTTCTTGTTATAGACATCACGTACGAATTTCACTCAAATAAAAAATGAAATCATATGTTATAATTTCAATTTTTCCTACATTTTTACAATTTTCTGCGTAATAAAATTTACCCTAATAAAAAATGTTTTTTATTTATAAATTTTGTTAATCAGAATCAGTTTTTATAGCCAGATATAATCGATGATTTAAATATACATGGAATAAATGATTTCAAACAATATTGTTTGTCGCAACAAAAATAAATGATTATTAAAACAAAAATGTATAAAAATGATACAAAATGGCGTTTCTTAAACATGTTTATTTTAATAAAGGCAGCAAAATAAATATTGCAATATTAAAGAAAATAATGATTTATCAAATTATTTGAATAAATAACAATCAATGTTTCATTAAATATTGTTTGAACAATATTTCTACAACCAAAAGTCTGGAAAAAGTTCGCGGCGAAATGCGTACGAGACTTCAAAATGGCGTCTTCAAACGCTACCGTAGCGATCTTAACAGAAACGTCTTTCAAAATAAAAATCCAATTTACTCCATCTTAAAAATTGCTTGATTTTGATTCAAAAACTATATATATCTTTCTATTTAAAATCATCATTACTTTAACATTTTTGCTATTACATTACATAATCCACAGAAAATTTGTTTTCGATTTAAAAACGACGGAAAAGCAACTTAAAATTAAACTCAAACACGAAACGACTCGAAAGTCTGATAATGAAGACATGTAATTCTTTATTGAGTCTAATATTTTGCTCACCTTTTAAGTACCTCAAATTCAAAGCAGACAAAGAACCGGAGCTGAAATACTCGGTTAAAAATGAATTCCAGCCGCAAAGTGAGTTTCATAAAATAAACAAGTTATCAAGAGCCTGACGTCATCCCATCAAAAATATCTTTAGTTTTCGAAATTCATACGACAGAAATCATTCGTGCCCATTGTCGCGTTAATTTCCGCGCGATTTGTCACGCAGCGTTCCAAAGGAAGGGTAAAGATTGGACGCGTGGAAATAGGCGAGACGAATGGCGTTTAAGTGATCGCACGGAGGCTCTCGTCCTTAATAATGAAACGCTCGGTTTGGCCGACGCAAAATTCCTCGTCGTTGCGCAAGCCTCGTTTTAAAATTCGCGAATAAACTATTGGCAGATGATGAATCGCGGCTGCAGAGCTATCAGTTTCTGTTGTATATTTTACACCTCCGCCAGTGGCTCGAATACAATGCAGAAAAGCGCAGTGTAATCGATGCTGAATATTGAATTGACGCTCGTCGCATTTCCACGGCGTCATTGCAGTTGGAAATGTGAGTTTGAAAAATTCGGGTCAATGTAACAGACACGCCGTCGCGGAATGAAGAAATGTCCCCTGAATTGCGCAACACTTGCAACAGCCGCTGGCCTAAAATTAGCCCGTTGGAGTTTCGCGGAATTCGAATTTCGCGGGCTTCTTGTCCAGCTCGGTGAGACGGAACAAATGTATTCCGGCAGTGATTAATGTAAGGCGAGCAATTCGAATTGGCGTAACGTTATTTGAAGAGTAGACAATCAATATTGCGCGTGTGTCCGTCGTCCGCCATGTTAGCTTGTACCGCAAGGCACATATAAAGGAGCGGCAGAAGCTTTCTCTCGGGGGCTGTTTTCTGTGTTCGGAGGGGCAGCTGCACGGAAACACTCGGGGGCATGACTTGCTACAACCATCCCTATTTCGTTCGCCGGCGCACGCACCATTACTCATATTGAGCCCGTAGCTGTACGATTATTTCCCTACGAAGGGTGTGACTAGTCCAGGAAACACTCCGAAATCCTATTTCACTCCCATTTCCGATCTTGCGATATATTTAAAATAGACGCGAGGCCACGGTTCCCTCTTTTTTTAGATTAAATTTAGGTCTGATCAATGTTGCCGTGTGGTAACAAATGAAAAATGACTTGTAAAGTAATCAAATGGAAGTTTCGTGCTAAGTTTGATGTAGAAGATGGAAGAGGGTTTAAGTTAAACAAAATGGAGTAAATTGGAAAATGGGTGCAAATAGAAAAAGTAGTTCACTGAAGAATTAGCATTTCATTTGTTATTTGTTTGATATGGTTTTAGTTGGGAAGGGGATGATCGATGTAAAAAGTTGCTTCCTCAGCGATGGAAAGATTATTAAGTTTATGACATTTCAGAAAAACGATTTTGAACAATTGTATTTCATAACTAAAACTGTGTGAGTAGTAAGATATTTGGTGTAATTATTTTAGATTTCATTTTAGAGTTTTTTTTTATTTTTTACAGTTTTTTTGTGTGAGAGAAGTATAGATAAAAATAATAAACGATGGAATAAGACAAATAAATGTCTATCAAGTGATTTTATGAATTTTGCATATCGGAAAGTACAAATTCATATCTAATTCGATGAACAACTGGAATAGCGTATATTTAAAAAATATAATAAGAATTGCAATACAAATATGTTGTATATTTATATCCTACACGAGAATATACAAATCGAAAAACTGATATTATATATTGTCAGTATTGTGTTGCCAGTACACAATCGTGATATGATAACAATATAATAAACTTAGATCGAAAATAGAGATATGATAAAATGAGAAAAAATAAAATACAATGAGAATGTATATGTATATATGTTAAAAATATTTTCCTTTTTGAGTGTATATGTGTATATA
>JABFQD010001750.1:0-17249 GCA_022817045.1 Psix sp. ZL-2020 | reverse complement strand
TGTAACTATAAAAATAATAATTTTAGTCAAATATTTATTTTTATTAATAATTTCATCCCATAAATTAATTTTAATTTAACGTAAATATTTGGGAAGTTAATAATATAAGGAAACAAGACATAGAAAAAAATAAAATATTAATCATTTCATAGAATTTCTAACTTTTAATAAGACATCGATTAAATATGTTATATACGATTTTGTAAATTTCTAAGTTTTTAATTAAAGCCTAGAAATGTTATGATAGCATAAAAAGTAAAAATGTTAGTATGAGAGTGTTTTTAAAAAATAATTTATATAATTTTAAACTTTAAAGAATGTTTCGAATATATATACACATTTCCAAACTACATTTTAGTGAAAAATAAAAAATAATTTTTGAAATTCCTCGCTGCAGATTATTAAATAAGATTTTAAATTAAATATAATATCGAACGAATACGTAAATGAACAAAATCAAATTTTACTCTCTAAAATAGTGAAAAATGATATTTTTCAAATGCTCGCGTTTTTATATAATAATAATTATCGATACAAACACTAGCGAAAAAAGTAGTTAGAAATTTACACTATTCTATTTAATAGATCTAAGATTAATTTTAGTATTATTATAACTTTCCAAATTGTTTTAAGCAATTTTTTTAAATTAAGTAAATATAGTGAATTTTTTGCAAGTTCACAGTGAAGTTGCAAATAATGGACTACTGGTGCAAAACGTGCAATTTCAGGATGCAAGCTAAAAATATATTATTCAAACATGTTCTACATGTTAAATTTTGATTTATTTACACGATTTTATAAAGCAAGTAAACGATGTGTTCTGTAATATATTTAAATTTTCTTAATATTTTCTATGTACCGTGTTATATTTCGTACGAAAAAAACTTTTTTCCTATCAATTTAAATTCATTCAAGATATTTTATATTCAAAATATCTCCAATGAATTGTCGCAGAATTGTTAAAAGAGATCGAGACATTTTAAGTTTTAGTCAGAAATATATAGTAGAAATATATTAGTTTTTAAATTTTTAAACTATAAATTAACATTTTTTAAACATTTGTTATGCATTGATATGTTGATAAATGTATAGCATTTATTTATTTTTCATAAAATGAATAAATGAAAAATAATCGTAAAATCGTTTTACATAGTTTAGAAGGGTGTATGTCGGAGTTGTCAGACATACACTCTTGTTGTCAGATTTCACTCTAAATAAGGACAAATGCCACCAAATGCATACAAATTACACAGAGTTTGGTAGTTTTTGGTCATTGTTTCTAGCAACGCTGGAGTATACCAAGTTAATTTATAATTGCATTAATACATTTCAAATAAAAACAAAGTTTTCTGAACTCTTATAAAAACAATGTTTTTTTTCGTCATCACAAATGAATTTTGATTTAATTAATTTTGAATGAAGTAATTTCGTGTGGATAAGTTTATGCTGCAAAAATGTTTTGTTTTTTTTTTAATTATTTATCTATGAATTTAACGCATAAGAGAGAACTTGACAATCATTAAAATGTCACACTGTTTAAAATGTAAACGTGTTGCATTAAAATGAGTGATATGTTAAAATAAATATGGTACAAATGGATGATTGATTACTTTTTAAATGTTATGAATCAAAGAAAAGACGTTTGTTGATGCGTTGCTTTGCACACAGACTGACGTTTTATTAATATATTTTTAAATAATATTTATATTTTCATGAATATAAAATATATAAAAAAATATTTAAATAAACAATACATGCGACGGAAATTTGTTATAAATAATTCAGTTGCAATGAACTGCTTTGATAACGTTAGTAGAAAGTGTAATTAAATTAATTTTGAATTTGTTAATATTAAAAACATTAATAGTATTCAAATATAAGTAATCTAAAGCTTTTGATAGTACTGAAATAATAGTATCTTAATTAGAGAATACAATTTCTAATACAAATCTAAATTATAGTTATATATTAAGTTTCAATTGAAGTCTTGTTAAGACGAACGTTATAGTATTCGCTAATACATTTAGAAACTTTGTGATTACATG
The DNA here is from genome assembly GCA_022817045.1 of Psix sp. ZL-2020. Taxonomy (NCBI): domain Eukaryota; kingdom Metazoa; phylum Arthropoda; class Insecta; order Hymenoptera; family Scelionidae; genus Psix; species Psix sp. ZL-2020. The sequence goes on along the minus strand of JABFQD010001750.1, from coordinate 15,204 downwards.
TAAAATGTATTCCAGCCGTATCTAATCGAATTGTATATGATGATAATTCTATTCTTTCCTCTAGTCTTCATTCACAATAATACAAGTGTGTAATTTTGTGTAACCGATGAAAAATCAAACAATTATGTTAAAAATGAAATTACATATTATTTCGTCATTATAGATTATAATTTTGCCATCAACCATTACAAATTCTAGCATTTCGGAAAATCAATAAAATTTTCTTAGATTCATTTTGAATTCTCTACGTAAAAGTTATATCTTGCATGTAGATTATTTATACCAGCTTACAAGAATATCAAATTTCACACTACGTGCAATATAAATAGGTTCAAAGTCAGTTTACATTGTCTACCCATAAGTATCCAACGATTAAAACAACACAAGTAAGATTCATCACCACAAAATGTTAATAATCATCGTTTATGAAACCCAATCCAATAATTTATAGTTCTTTCAGAAAAGCCTATAAAACAGTGTATTTAATGTTTGTTTTTGAATCGAGATAAAATTCATGTTTATTGATATATCACACCGTGTTATTACACGTAGAAACAGATAACGCAATTATCGTCAGCTACTGTATAGATGCGTGCATTTATGGTTTAACCTCAGGTCGCATTCCGCTGATCTTAAATCAATATCCAATTTACGTAAAACATGCTTCTCAAAACGTCCACTTCCTTTATCTTCTCAATCAACTCTAATCCAACTAGTTTTAAAATCTCTTCAAAAGATTTCTATCAAAATTTAATTTGGGAAGGTTACTTTTTTATATCGAATTACATAGCTTCTTGTCGATGAATTTTTTTTCTTCATTTCTTCTCATTTCTCCCACCGATGGGCAAATAGCTGTTTGAAAGAAAATACACGCTTTTGACATAAGATCTTGTACAGTCGTAGGGTTCCCAAATCGGTTGTCGTTAGAAAATCCTCTTATTATTCTTGATGTGCACCACCTTTTCATATGATGCGGAAATAAATGTATAAAGCGATTGCGCCTGAGTTGATTCACCTTTCTCTAATTTATGTTGTTTAATTGGTTTTAAGTTATTGCTAACAATACGCCTGAATTTAGCGGTATAGAGTACGCAAAGCACGTTGTCGCAAGAGGAAGTCACATTCCATGAATTACATGATCCATAATGCGGTAGATTTTCAAACCGCACAGCCAATTATGAAGGCTTTCCGCGGATGGAGAAGTATCGTTCGACAGACCTTTGTTATAATAATAATAATAATGAATGAATGAATGAATAATAATAATTCTAATGATGTTTTATCATTTAAAAAAAGGAAGTGATGCAAATGATGATTTATCGAAAATGCAAATGCTTTTCAAGAGAGGAAAATAGAGTCGACCTAACACCTTGTTATAAAAAGTGTGACAAAGAAGAGTTATATGAGAGATGGTTTTCTGAAAATCTCATTATTTGCAATAAAACCAGTTCGCCTTACGTTGCAGAACTTTTTCTCTTGCAATTTTACCACGAAAAGTATCATTTCAAAACATGTAAATCATTAACAACCTACTTTCGAAACGGTTCGTTATCTGGAAGAAGCGAGCAGCGTAACGAATTGATAAAAAAGGCCGAGTGATAAATAGTTTCCAGAAATGATTGTACCGTGAATCGGCTCGCGAGCTAACAAGACTCGCAAACGGGAAATTTCTTTTCCAAGTATAAGACTTGCGAGTGGCGCGGCGCTGCTGAATACGTGCGTGCAACCACTTCGCACCGGTTCCTTTTGTATCTTGCGCCGATCATCTGTCCTTATACTTCGTTAACCGATTTCTCGGAAACTGAAAACCAGCGGGGACCCGGCCTCATTCAAATCGAACCTGACGACCGCATTCATACCGTATTTCTGTCAACGTCGGACGCTTCTGATATTTTGCATATACATACTTCGCCATTTGTAATGTCACACTCGAAACAATTTGATCAATTCCAGTCTTGACGTTATTTCATCAATTATTCCTACGATTTTGCTGGAATCTGGTTTTAATGACAAGAAACTAGTGTTCAGATAGAAAAACTGAGATTGTCACGCTTTTTAGCAAAAAAAAATCTTTTGCGTAACTTTGTTGCCGATGAAGAGTAATTTTCATTGTAAAAGCAAAATCTGTTGGCGTGAAATTTATTTCTAACTTTTAATTATTGATCGCGAATGTTGAATGTCAAAAAACTTTCATTTTCTGTAACTTCAACTTCGACGATTGAAATTCCCAGAAAAATGTTTTCGGTTTTCTCAAACAAGAATTTCAATGATATGATACAAGCGAGATAGTCGTTACAATTACTGAACAATTAGGAGATAAAAAGTGAGATCGAAAAACAATTTGAAAGGAACATCTGCTACGTATTACAGTTGAGCCCCGTCTGACTGTTCTTCGTAAGGCAGCTGGCAGCTTGACTCTTTCTCAAAACCCGACTCGCTTCTTAATTTCCACACGTTCTTTCCCTCTTTGTTCTTTCACTTCTTTTCATCGCTACTTCCATTTCTAATTTTTCTTCAAGCATATTCTGATGAGAATTTAACTATGCCTGTTGATGACAGTCCTAAATCATTTTTGCTTTCGATTGATTATTTATTCTATTGATGTATATCTGCTATATTACAGTTATAAGATATATTTGGCAAATTTCTTGTGGCATTCTAATTTAAAATTTCTCTTCTAAGAGGAATTTGGTATAATAACATTGAAAGGAATTAGCCTTCAATAAACACAATTTAAAGTGAAAAAATTGAATATTGTTAATTTAAATTAAAAACAAATTACATAAACTGAATTTTGGGGGGAAAAAGTTGATATTTGTTTTACTTATTATTCATGATTTCAAAGTATCAGAGTAAAATATTATTTTTAAAATTTTGGTACAAATTGAAGTGTTATATATTAATTTATAGAATACTGACGATTTTGTAAAGTTTAAATGATATTAGATATTCAAATTCATCCAAATTATTAGCAGAATGAATAAATAAATGGAAGGATCTATTATCAAGCCATGTAAAAGAAATTATTTCTGTTGGTTGTTTTAGAATCTTCTTATGTCTGTTGTAATATTGACTAGTTTCGCTCTAATTAATTAAAATTTATTATACAGTTGCACGAAAAACAAACAGTACCATATTCGACTATTCCAAAAGTGACAAAATATTTATGTAGACACCCTATATATAATAGGTTTACTATTGGATGACATTTTTTTCTTTCGAATGGCGGTTGATATGCTCTATAAAGTTTTCATGGAAGAGTGCCACAATCTTAAGTGCTCCGTCCACAGAATCGGCGTTTGTTATGATTATACCATGTCTTTTCTAAGAACGGTAGAACAAACGCGATTGTTTCAAATTTACTGCCTCCGCGGAACAGTCATTTAACGGAAATTAATGTCCGCACGAACGGACATCAGAATGCCGTATTAAAGTCCTGAATTTCCGAGAGTCCCGACGGTCACTCGACTACCTTTTTTATCCGCCCTTTTTCGTCCCCTTGCGCGTGCGCTGAAGCTTCCAGCCACATCAAGTTTCATTTTTGTGAAACCCATGTGTCAAAATTTGACGCCGTGACATCTTCGTGTGCAATTGAATGAAGCTTTATTTTCATATTTAATGTACTTTAAGTGTTTATCGTTCTAAACTTTATACTGTCGGTTAAATTGGACTGGTTAAATTAAGACATCGAGCTGGTTAGCCGGCCAATTTGTTCCACGGTTTTGGGATAAGTGATGTCGCAATAAAATTTTCGTCGAAAATCGCCGAGTCTTCGTTAATCACTATCTCATTTGATTTCTTTATCTTCACACATACACATACACATGTATTTATCTTTATCCTGATGGTAATTATTCTGAGAAGTTGAATTGTTATTCTTTCTTCTATATTATTTTTAATCATCTTTCATTCGAGGAAACGATCGTCCAATTTGAGCGATTAATTGTATTCTTTGACGGTGCTAAAAAGTGGCGAATCTGCGAACTTCTCGTCTTTACTTTCCTGTAATATAGAATTGAGTATCGGTCGGTGTCATATAATGTCGTCGAATAAGAGGTGTCATTTCTGTGTATAAACGAATAAATAAAATAAAAGAAATACAGGAAAAGTGACAATACACGCGTGAAACAATCGGGCAGATTCGTAGAAAACGGGTTGTCGGGTAATGGCATATAATGCGAGTATTCACGTGACGGAACTAATGTCACGACCTGTCACTCATAAATGATTTCCCGCATTAGCCAGAAGTAGTTGCGAGGATCACGAGTCACGATACGGTTTCCGGTATAGCCTTCCGTTTTGTCCCCCGTTTTTTATGTTTATTTTCTTTCATTATTTCTACTCATTGTGCCGATTTCCCCGAATCAGCACGCATAACGATGTTCCAACTTGTCCCTCGTACTGACAGCTGCGCCTCTTATCAATTATCATTGAACTTAGTACAGATGTTACTTTTGAACGGTAGCCCGAGACATTCACTGAATTAATGGCATTCATCATGAAGCAAATGATGGATTTTGTAAACAAAGACCTATTGTTTAGCCCAGTAATTTATCCCGTTTCACAATTTGATTCCAAGTAGTTGTCATCGTGGTTTACGTCGTCTTTTGTTCTACGAGAGAATTATCATCAAATCGTAGCTCATAATGTTTACGATAACACATATAGAAAGCAATGATTTTCATGTTTCACTGAATCTAACTAAAATATTATGATAGTTCTTCATAACTAATTCGATTAAATTTGTTAACATACCTATTTCTGTATATTCCTTAGATTAGGTAAATCAGCATAATTTAATCGGAAGCGAAAAAATTCAAGTTATTTTGGCATGAACATTTAAATTTGATTAATTCTGGGGATTCCCACATCACAAAACATCAGTTTAATTATTTGTACTTCCATCCATCATTTTGCCTGTAGGAAGGAGTATAAATTTAAAATGAGTCTAGGAATTTATTATTCGCAAAAATTGCAAACCGGTTACCAATTTTGGCTTATGATTTATTCTTTTAATTTAGCAGAATATTCAGATCGAAAGTTTCTATGTTACGATAACAATTTGCGATACATTTTTTCATCATAATTCCTTTTTAGAATGAGATCTTCTAGCAACGACTTGGAGCAATCGCTTAGCAAGAAACCGTAGGAGGTCCTATGACTTTCCTTAGATCCTTGTTGACCGCGTATCCTCCCACTTTACTGTGAAAGTAACCGCAAACTTGAACGACAGACTTTAATAGAACAAAATTGCGTCAAATTTTGATTCTTTGCTGAGAACTTAAAAAGTCCTTTGTTATATTTCATAAAAGCATTTGTTGATTTATAAGATAGTATTACTTCATTATAAATAGAAGTTTTATAAGAAAATTTATTTTCAATTGTTCATAGTAAATTATGGTGGTGAAAAAATTTAGTTAATATTAGTAAAATATTTTCATATTTTCAGTTCGTTTATTGTAAGATTATGTAGCTAGATCATTAAATACTAGTTCGCTTTTGAAGTTTTCTCGTCAGGAAATTAAAACTGTTACGGTAAAAATTGTTAATTATTTTCAATGAATTGGATGAAAACTGATTGGCAATTGTTTTCTCAAAGAATAAACTTAAATTGATGTTCTCAGAAGCTCCGGAAGTATTGACACTGCTGTGACCAAAGTAGTATAAAAATTAGTTTAGTTTCAAAGAACCTGGAGCGTCAACATTGATCGAGATATAGGAAACAGTATATAAAGGGCGATAAACTATCATCGATCGTTATTCTTAAGAACGATTAGCGGTTCCGGAAAACACATTAAATGAGATTTACATTCATTGATCAAACATAAGTATATGCTGTGTAAACATCTAAGTTTTATAATGGTTGCACTATAATCATTCCAACGTGAGGTAAGTTATTTTTTATAGTGAAAGAAAAGTATCCGTTTGAAATATTTTTGACTTATAATTTTAATCAAAGATTCAGGCCACAAATGTTGGTAAAATATGACTTTTACAGTGTTTATAAAGTACTTGAATCAATGCAAAAATTGCATATATTGTTAATGTTTATGCATGATTTTCCAAAACTAAAACAAATTATTTATTTTCAGCTTATTTCAAAAATATTTATAATTTAAATAATTTATTGTATAAATAATTATAATATGTATATGTACTTTAATCTATTTATATAAGCTAGTTAAAGATGCATGAAATGCAGTTGTTTTAAGCAGATATTTATAGGATTATAAATATTTTTAAATACTAATATCTTGAGACAAATTTATATCGCAATATCACATTACTGATTAGTAATAATATAAATTATAAATATTTTTAAATATTAATATCTTAAGACAAATTTATATCGCAATATCACATTACTGATTAGTAATAATTATTTTATAAAAGAGCAAAAAATAAAATTACTAAAATTTTCTTTCGTAGGATATTTTCATCACAACACAATACCGACAATACATTGATTGCAAATTTATGCTTATTATAGTATAATATTATATATTATTTCGTCATAAAATAAAGCAAGATACGTAATATTCAAAATAGAAAATTATTACTTCGAGAATCGATGGACCAGTGTTGTTAGATAAAAAAAGACAAAATTATTAATGCATATATAAATTTTAAAATTAAATATCAGTATAATGATACAGGTTTTCTGCTATGAAATTTCTAAAAATAATGTTTAGGCAAAAATGTTGAAAAAGATAAACAAAATTTTATTGAACGATCTTATAACCAACTATGAGATCTTTTAATTAAATTTCCTGATACAGAAAATAAAAAACAATATGAAAAGGCTTATATTTTTATATACTTTTTAATATGTTATATGGGTTATATTTATAACCCATGGTTTATCTTTCTGAAAAGTTGAAATTACACATCCAGCATTGTACCCTTATAGCAAATGCATATGAATATATACATAGTCGCAACCCCACATCCCAAGTCACAACAGTAACAATTGAATAAGATAATCTAAAAACTAAATTTGCTAGCAGCAATTTACGGTCGAGTGTTTCATTTGACAAACGATTATAACTAACAAAACAAGTTTGACCCGGGGCTAGGTGGGTATATAATACTTTGGAATACTTGAATGATCTATGAAATAAAGTAAAGGCCCCAGCAGCGAAGTACACATACTCGAAGAGTCTGGCTCTCCGTATGTTTAAACACAGACTTTGTCCGTTGTCGTCATCGTGCTCACGTTACATTATATTATTAGGCAGCCGCTTTTCTCTGAACGAAAAATTGTAATACATTTCTTGTCCAAAGTAGCTCGCGGTCGCCGGCCATGTCTGCCATTCGAACTTTTTGTTGCGTAAAATTTGTCCCGATGTCTGCCGAAAGGAACCAAGACCGAGAGCAGAAATGACATTTTTAGATTACGTGCGCATTTAGTCCCTCTCCCTTTCTCGCTTTGTACTTTCATTATGGCGTTCTCGCTCTGTCGTGTGCTTTTCCGCCATCCTCGGTCTTGCTTGCACTCGTTGTTGACACAGGTTTCTTCCATCTTTCTTCCGTTATAAACAGGATTATGGTTTCTCAGACAATGCGCGGAACAATGAAATCTCGATGGATCAATGAACGCGAAAGAACAAGAAAGACGGAAGCTCGAGCTACGACGTTGTCATTCCGTTCTGTCATCGCGTTTGTCATCGCGTTTGTCATAGCTGCCTGGGATATCAAATTTTGTCTCCGAATTCTTTCCTTCTGTCGGTCCTTGTCCAACTTTTGCCTCGCCTTGTCTATGCGCTGCAGAAACGCAGCGCCGTTTTCACGGTTCGCAGTGTAATTATGATGAAATGAAAACATCTGTCGGGAAAAAGAATTTTGGCTCGTAATATTTCGTTGCACGAGAGATTTGAGAGCATTTCTTTCCAGCAAGCGAGTTAATTACATCAAAATTACCGTGTTATTTATGCAGATGAAATACTGTTACATCGCAGAATCTCCAATTGCTTATACCAACCCTCCTTTTTGTGATTAAGGTAACTTCAAAAATAATTCGATGCTGTAAAGTTTATTGCCGTTACGGCTTTTCTTAGTGAAAAAAGGAAACGTTTCATCTTAATTAAAGTACGAATAAGCGAAATTTCATTTGAATTGTAAAGACAAATCGAAGCAAGCCATGCAGCTCAATTAGCCGATTGGCTGTGCAAAAAAAATCAAAGGAATTCAGGAAACGTCTCTGATTATGCACTGAAACCAATTTATAATTTGAACAAAACATCTTGTAATGCATATATATATATTTATATTTATAGTAACAACGTAGATTAAAGTATGAAACAGATATTATATACATATATTCATATAAATATAAATATCATGATAAATATTTAGTTCATTTTTTTGTCCAAGTACAAATGTATACATTACTTCAAGCATGCCTACCATATATATAACGTACCTTACTATTATACCTTACTGTTATAAAATATATTTCAATGCTAAACTCATTATTGTTGAAAAGTGAAAGTTTTATAATTTATTAAAATTACGAAATGAGAGAGTAATTTTTATTGTGACAATGACATTCTCATTACAACACTCGTGTTTATATGATTCAAAATGTTGTATATAAATGGGATGTATAAATACGCAAAATGAATCTGAACTTTTTGTTACACATATTCTTTTTAAATGTCTTGTATACAACAGAATTTGCTCTATTAATAGCACATTTATGTTGCTATATACATATTTTATAAATATTCCATATTAGGACACATCCATGAAGCCATATATAAATGTTGCCTTGGGTTGCAACAGTAATAGAAGCGACCTGAAGTTTTTAGTGCTCTTAATGGAGAAGGGACTAATTAAGAAATCGGCGGACAAACGGCGTTTATGTTTCGTGCAGTATCAATGTATCTTGCGGAGCGCGAAACATATGCCCGCGCATGATATCCCACTCATCATCGTAACGTCCTCCTCGTACGTCCAATTTGAATCTGCACCAAAGCATGTCTAATAAACTACCTTAACACGTGAGAACATCATTACGACGTAATAAAACATAACGAATTTCCCGTCATAACAAATGTTTAATTTGCGCTTCTGTACGAGTCTGTTCTCGCCGGCGGGAGGAAACTGTATTTATTGCCCGCGGACGACGACGGTGTCTGTTCCAAATCATCGCGCTGCTCGCTCCCTATCGTGCTTATCAAAATGCAATCCAGCCAGAACTTCCTGCGTCTCGTTAGGACGCCCGAGCTGGCCATTGCACGGATGAAAAGAGCCATCGGTGTAAATTGTGTGTACTAGTCGACAGATGCGCGAACAAGAAAACGCAGCAGACGATGCGAATACGCGAAAGGCATGTGGCGCGCGCGTGCACCGTACAACCACCGTCAAAAGTGTGCGCGATACACGCGGAAAAAGTCTGTCAACTTAGAATAAACACCTGATCGATGCTTAGCAGAGAAAACGGACTACAGCATGTGCATCGAGAGTTGCTTTTTTTGACGCTACCTTTCAGGTACCGAGAGTGCTATTAATGACGCGACCTTAAGGAGACGCTTACGTTAATTTATGTGTCTTTGCAAGAAAGTTTAATCGGTGTTGATGTGCTGAGGTTTTTTAGCAAATGAGCATTTATTTCTCGATGAGTTGGGTTTGATAGGTGACAGTCGAATGTGCATCAAGGAAAACGTCATTTTAGTACACTTCAAATTTGATAGACGTTTTGTGACAATATAGTTTTTTTGAGAAGTTCTTGAAATTTGTATGATCATTTTTTTATAATGAAAAGTATTTTAAAATGTGGCAAACAATTCGAAAATGATTAGCTTTTAGTTTATTTCAGATTTTCGTAATACATTTTTAATGTTAATAAGATTGATTAATGTTCGAAGTGCTGAAATTGACTTTTCAAAATATCCATTTGTAATTGATATGCATATATTGAAAGTTAATCAAATCGAATTGACATTATCAAAGTACCGAACTTGAAACATAACTAAAATAAACTTCACAAACTTCTTTCTCTAAAAATGATACAAATTAATTTATTTAACAATGAAAACAAGTTTTCGGAAATTATTAAAACCACATTCATGAAACCAAATTTAGTCCTGGTTTCATATTTTTCCTGTCGAAAAAACGATAAATGAACAATACTGGCATATAAAGGGCAAAAGAATGTCGGAAAATGGCGATGAAAATGATACTTTTGAGAGGACTTATACGCGGAGCCAGTGACAGAGACGGAGATAAAAGTTGTTGTCGAGCACACGCACATACAAGCTTTTTGTTAGACGAAGCAATTAGCCACGGCTGGTCGTAGCGCGTTTGGCTTTAGGCAACTGTCGCGACTACGTGATCAACGGTCTGCTCTCTAGGCGGTGCGCGAGTGTCGCGGTGTCAACGCAAAACGAGAAGCTCTCGCGGCTTTACAGCCCTTTCGTCATCGAGTCGATATTAAAGTCCGTCAAGGCATCGCGCACCGAACAAGAAATATAAGCGGGTCGCCTCGACAGCGTCGGCGCTTCTTGTTAAAGGGATATTAAACTGTCGTTGCGACAGAAGAAGAACTCAGCCGGGTAATATATGTTCCATAATCGAGCCATGCAAGAAGCCGGGCAAAAATACTTTTTAAATGGCCAGCAGCTTGCACATTTCCCTTTAATTACAACGAATATGTTGAATATGTTCATCATGGAATGAAAGTTCATACAGCAAATCGAGCATGCGCAGTTGTAAGATTCTTATTTCCGTTCGCACAAAAGAAGTTTCTAATTTGGTTCCGCGAAAAATGTTGCCCCGAGAGATACGTCTCATAAATAATAACCGCCCCTCTCTCTCTCTCGCGGCGGGGAATTATTTTTAAAATCCTTTAAATTATGGCAATTATTAAACCGCCTTAGCGTTTGTAAAAGCATTTTAAAAATGCATCGCTAGGACAGTTGCACGACAGACAGCTATTTTTATTCGGCAAGATTTCGGAGACGACATCTCCGCAGAAGAAAAAGAAACGTAATGCAGCAAGCCAGCACATACAAATAAACAGAGAACACTGTTTGCAGTGCGTGATCTACGTAGCCAGAACAGCACTCACTCTGATTTATCGGTCTCCGGCCCTCCTGCGACAACCTTATTCTAATACCCAGCAGTTGTTCTCATATTCCCATATTCCCATGTAGAACATACTCTCACAATTTCAATATTAAACACTTCTTCTAATCCAACTTAATCTTTCACGGCGAAAGAATTGTTGTGTACTTTCTAATAATTTATTTGCCTTTTAACAGTACCCCGCGAACACATACGCTATTCAACATTCCTGAACATTTTCACGTTATTAGAAGGATTTTAAATTGTGCATATAACATATAGTTTGAAGTGAAGAGAAAGTCAAATTCAATTTATTGGAATCAGCTTTATAAAAATGCAACCATGTATTGATCAGTACATAAAAACTATGTACCCTACATAGTCATTGTTAACAAATGACAGCAACGCTTTGACGGTATAATCTCAATAAATTCATTTGTCTAAAATTAATTTGAATATATTGTTAATAAGTATATAGTTACTAAACAATATACTCAAATTTGTATTATTATTTAGATTATTATCATCAAATCATGCTATTCATCACAATAACAGTATTTTGTAAATTTGTGAAATTTTTGTGATATCACAACTCATATTGTTAAAATGATTAAGTAAATGAAAATTTGTATATAAAAACGAGCATATAAAGTAAGTACATTTTTTTATTGTTTATTAAAACCAAATTGAAAATTATTCGTTTAATAAATCAAAGTATATAAAAAACGAAATCTGTACACGCAATCATTTAATTCCTACATTCTAACAAACCCTGGGCTACACGGAGAAATCATATCACAATAGATAATATCCACATCATTAATTCAACAGTATCATCCGATAGATCAACTATGTATATGCATTGCAGTAAATTTTTAATTGAACGGCGCGAAAAATGTTTGTTTTTTTAATATAAGACTATCCTTATCTCTTTGACTAGGATGATCCAAAAAAAAAAAAAACGGTGAAAAGCTTGGCTTGTAACCGCAACACAAAGTAGCTTCTCGGAGAGAAGCAAGCTTAGATTTTTTAGCCCAAGATTCTTGCCGGGAGCGAAATACCAGTGGGGATCTTGAAGTATGCACAGGCTGTCAGACAATAACAGCCACGCCATCTTATCGAGCTATTAGAGCGCTATTAAGGGCGCTCAGCTTGCAGCAAGGAACATTGTCAAACGCTCGGACACTACCGAATACACGCATACCAACATAAATCTTCGAACGAATCGCAGTGACAATTAAACAGCAGGCAAAACCTCGATCGAAAAACGCGAGATTAATTGCGGCATTTGTAGGAAAAACTAACGCTCGGCGGGCAATGCAATTTTCACGCGAAGAAAAAAAGGAGCGAAATTAATGAGCGGAAAAAGAGCGAGAGCTCCTATATTTATGAACGAGCTGCGGGCTCAAAAATGACGTCTAATCTTTCATCGTGAGCGTCGAGTTAAACGGAGGGGATGCGAGCGATGAATAATAGGGAGCGACGCGTGCGACATTTTTCGCCGGCGGACAAAAAAGGGCCCGGCCGGGGAAAAGGAGGCCGCGACATAGCAGCGCACAAACTGAATAAACTGCGAAGTGTTTGCGTAGAAACGCAAAACCTTAATTTACGGAGGGCTCTGTTTGCCATTACGCCAGCGTAGTTGCGGCGTTCGATTTTTCAAACAACCCCGGCACTCTGATATAATATATTATTAATGCCCCGGGTGGCGGCGCTCGGCACGCTGCGAGACTGCAAATATTAGCGAATACTTCTTCCAATCGGATTCCCATTTGGCCCGCCAATATACTTGTAGGTATATACGGATATCAAAAAGTCAACTCAGAACCGCAATCATTATTCAACATTTCTCCTGGTTTCCATATCATCGTTCACTTGATATTGATACTTCTCAAGATTTAGCCTCTTTCTTCAATTTCAATACCAGGGAGAAAACTTACTTCGATATAATATGAAACATACTGAAAATATCTTGTAAATTTAAAATGTTATAAATAACATTAAATTGCTATGAATTTCGAAAATTAATTACAAACATATTTTATTGAAAAATTGTTCATTCAAAAATGGTTTCTTTTGTTTTTTATTTTACATAAGTATGTGTTTGTACTTTCATTTCGAATACAAAATGTGGTTAGGAAAAAATTGTTGCACACATTTACATAATAAAACCATTTTACATTGATAATTTGTTGTTTTAAACATAATTTCCCGTGTATATATAATGTTTATCAGTTACATAAACGGTTTTAGATGATAAAATTCAGCTATTTTAATAAAGAACAAAGTTTCAAGGTGGAAAATGACAAATTTATTGATTTCATGTTATTTTTATTCAACAACGAAATTATATATAGATTTTAATGTTGGTACATATCTCAATAAAGATTTATAATTGATATAAACGAGATTTGATCGGCCAAAAATGCACTTTCTTTTATTTTTGGATTCAAATTGTTTTCGACACCTTTCCATTACATAAGATCAATTAAAACCATTAGTTAATTTAATTCGCTGCAGTATAATTTTTATATATCATATCTGATTTCAACAAATTGTTCACATCATATTAAGAACGCATTTCATGGGTCTGATAAAATCTCAAATGATAAAATTAGTCACATAAAATTGGATTGTATATATACTGCTGGGAGCATTACAGAGGAAATTGGAAAGTGCAAAATAAGTAAATCTATTTCAATTTGCAGGAATCAAAAACACGGTTTAAGATGGAGGTTGAATAAAAATGATAGCTTGAAGAAGTGGCTTAACTACGTGCTCAATTAAAAATACCAATTAAAGATAATCATATAATTAGCGTGAGGTTATTTCGATGAATACCGAGATACTTGAAAATGAACCCAAGTGTTACGTAATGTATATAAGTATTTTTTGATAAGGTTATTCATTAGGTCCGATATATAAAACGTGCATTTAATTACCCGATTGTAGCATCTGCATAGTCCATCGCAATAGTTTTTGTGCACGGCGCTTATTTGTGATAAAGAATTCAACAGAAAGCATTTCTATACTTTGAAGATATATAAAATAAGTGCAAGATAAAACGAATGAAGTTGGAGAAGAAAGCCATTCGTTTCTTGCATATTGTAGTGCAAATGCCAGGCGTGACCTAGATTGGCGAACGATGCAGCGGATAAGATCTAATGAAATAATGGGCAACGTGAAGATGAACTCGAACGAGGGTTTAGGAAACCGAGTTAATTTTATCCCACCTTCACTTTTTCGTCGAGCCATTAGTTAACGTATATATTAAAACTTACGCGATAAGACGACTCAAATTTAAAGTTTGAACGAATGCAAACAATTTCACATTTTGATCGTCAATTTTCTAAACGGTTTGTTCCAATTTCATTAACTTTTTATAAACGCCGCCAGTGTCAGTGTACACGTACACGCATAGCTAATTTTTAAGGGTAGCTTCAACCCTCTAAAGTTTGTCAAGTCGCTTATGCTGCAGAGAGAGTATCGAGTCGCTCTCCATCCCTCGAGCTTAATGGGCTGGAAAATTATGATGATGAAATTTGCCACCCCATCCTTCTCCCAAGAAACAAAACTCAAATTTCTCTCGCTCCGTCTTCCTTACGCGTCTGCTTTCTTACATGTATATATATACATACACTTCATAGAGTTGTTTGCGATTACGGGATTGGATTCCTCCCTCATTCTCCAGCCTTCTCTTTATCTAAGGAAAAGCATCTTCACCCCTTCCGTGCCACTATGCCACGATATATAAATACGCTCGCTCCCAACCTTTAAAATATAAACTTTATTGCTTATTGCAACTACAAATTATCCCTTGCGAAATTAATTGTCCGGCAAACAAGTTCCGAATTCTGCAATAAAAAATCACGTACGATAGTTTTTATCTCATTATTACTATATATACGTTGCAAAATAAATTTATTTCGTTTATTGTGTGAAATTAATATCGCAACTATATTCTCATTTTCAATTTGACTTTTCACAGAATAAAAATTTCAAAATACGTGTGAATCAGAACTATTATATTCTATTTTTAACATAATTATAATAATAATAACTATTATTATAACTAATTAATGTAATTAATCATGACTAATTTTCTTTTAAATATATACATTATTTTTTTTTTTAAAA
>JABFQD010001749.1:0-17249 GCA_022817045.1 Psix sp. ZL-2020 | reverse complement strand
GAATCGTTTCCACCATTTTGTTTTGTTGGATATGATCTTAAGCAATAATTATTAGCCCTTGGCGATTGTTTATTTACTTTTCGCATTTATACCTTTTTATTAAATATTTGACTTTATTTATTAAAACTGATGCGAGAATTCGATTCCTAGCACTCAGTTTGGTATGCTTGGATACTTCGTTGGTTGCAATCGGTTTTTATTTGATTGTTATTTATGATTATTTATGTTTTGTTAATTAATTAATTTTCTCGTGATTTTAGAATAATTTATCTTACCTGAAGAGTGAATCGTTTTTGGTGTGCTGTCTATTACGTCTTTCTTTACTTGGTTTTATTAAATTGATTGCCAATAATTTATTATTGGCAATTGTTGATAAATTGTTTATTTATCGTTTAATGTCCTCAATATTTAACTTAGGTATTAATTAAAGGTATGATCGCGTCCCGATTGTTGCCCTTTTTCATTTTCTCAATCTACTTTCTTCAAATTGTTCTTAGATTCATTTATAAATATATTTATTTAACTTAGTTTAATTAATTCATATCTTTTTATTCGCTCATTATTTAAATATGATTTATTCGGCAAACCTTCCATATTTCTCATGTTCTCAAGGTTCCCAACTATAATTTAATTTAATTCTTCAATCTATTAATTAATCCATTGTTTAACCTTTTTCCGAAAACGTTTCTCTCTCGCACCCATAGGTGATAGAGAGAGACAGCGCGATTTTTGTAGTAGAGCTTTAAGCTCGTCTCTCAAAGGCAGACTCTTGCGCGTCTGCCTTTTTCTCTAACCTCGATTTCCGTTCTGACATTTGTTTAGAAGTGTAAGAACGTGTAGATCGGTGCTTGTCGCACCTTTCTTTTATTATTAAATTTTTATAAAATGAACAGGTAGGCCATCATCGCCGCGTATTTTATATTTAATTTTATTTATTTTATTGGATTTTAATTCTTTTTATTCTTTTTCAGGTTTGTAGCATTTCTGAAACGTTACAGAAGGTTTGGAAAAATCAAACAGAACCAGAACAGTGATTTGTTTACAGCAACCAGGTGTATGTCATCCAACAGACGAAGCATAATAGTTTCAAGGGAGTGAAATTTTTGAAATCCAGATTGGTATGGATCATGGAAATCATATTTATCAATATAGTTCCTGAAATGGTTGTAAACTATTCTCTCTAGCACTTTCGAAAGTAAGCAAAGAAGAGAGATAGGTTGAAACAGACAAGGATGAAGGATTCGCCTTTCTGCCCATTGGTATGATCAGCGAGAGTTTCCAAATTTCCTGGTAATAAAATGTATTCAGGCATACATTCATGAATGAAAAATAAATATTACCAACAGCTGGTAAAGTTTTTTCAACTTTATATCCAGTTTATCTGGATGTCCTCAGATCCTCTTGATTTGGAAGATTGACAATTTAACATGGAAACAAGGATTTCAGGTGTAATACATTTGAAAATAAATGAAAGCCTCTCGGTCAGGATAGGACTATCATACCCCTGCAGCCGCATTGGTGGCCACGACGTTATTTAGAATTTTGTAAATTTTCACAGCGCAAAAGGTTCCTGGGCAAATTGAAATTGTAATTGAGGTGTAGGGATGAAATTTAACTGTTAGTATATGCTAATAAAACGAATAATTCAACATCGGAATTGGTAGAAATAGTTAAACGTAGGTTGAAAGCGCAAAATCCTCCTCTAGAAAAGCGCAATTCAAGTATCTGTGCATGAAACTGAAATGCGGCGACTGTGGAATACTTTACTTTTGAAAGTGTTTGCTACTTTCGCTTGCTTGCTAAAATTCTGCTTAGATAAATGCGTTTTGTTTGGTAAGTTGTAAACTATCTTTACGCTTGTACAAAAAAATCGCATGCATGTGCAAAATGCATAATCTAAAGTCTTCAACGCTCCACGCAGCCATTCTTGCCCGCTGGAAATGTACGCTTTAGCGAAAGTCAGATAAAATGAGCATATATTAATTCTTATCCAAGAAAAAAAAGTGTTATCTTAAATAAGAAATATATTTATATTATTAAATTATCTTGTATAGAATATATATACAGGGTGGTTTTTTTATCTTGAGGAAACTAAATATTTTTAAAACTAAAAATCGTATTAAGAAATTTTCGCGAAGAAAGTTTGTTTGTCTCAGAAGAGCCCTAGGGTGGGGAATAGTTCCACTTGCGAATTTCACATAAGAACCTCTATTTTTTATAGCGAATTTGGATGCTACGCAAAAAATACGGAGATTTTGAT
Source organism: Psix sp. ZL-2020 (assembly GCA_022817045.1). Taxonomy (NCBI): domain Eukaryota; kingdom Metazoa; phylum Arthropoda; class Insecta; order Hymenoptera; family Scelionidae; genus Psix; species Psix sp. ZL-2020. The sequence continues at coordinate 14,989 of JABFQD010001749.1, read as the reverse complement.
TGAAACATTTTTTCGTTTTTCAGTAAATAGCGCTGTAATCGTAGGAAATATAATTTTTTGAAATTCTGGTGAAATCGCACAAGGTAGTGAAAAAACATGATATTTTTTTTACGAATTTTATCAATATTAATAAGGATGAGCACCCCTGACCTCTGATAGAGAGAAGGGAAGGAGTAACCTTTAAATTTCAAATCTCTATGACATCGTTAATAACATTCAAAAGCTAATGAAATAGGGCTCAAAAGGTCTTCCAATATCGTCTTGATAAAACGTTCTAAAATAAAAAACTAAATTAAGTTTCTGAAAATTTAGGTGAGTCGCTTTGTTTCTTCCCAATAGGGTGCTTGTTTTAGGTGATTCCCCTTACCTCTTACCGTCGAGGTACTTGTTTTAGGTGAGTCTTGAGTATATTTTCCAATATTCTATTAAATATTTCCAATATTGTTATTAAACTTTAAATTTGTATGTTATTAAATGTAAAAAGTTAAATTAACATACGTTTTTAACCATGTCAATGCTAGTCTTGATCGAGCTTTAAAAATTAAATGTAAACTTTAAATTGATATATTATCTAATTTAAAATGTTAATTTAAAACATGTTTTTAAAATTGTTCAAAATAATCTTGATCGAGCCTTAAAAACTGAATCTACAAGTGGCGTTAGAACAGGCCGTCGTGTAGCGAAGAAAGAGCTATGGCGCACGAGCGCGATATTAACGTTTTTTGGAATTAATTCACAGGTTCAACGAAGGTCCGAGACGAGGATCGAGGCAACACTAGTTAAGAATCCGTTGAGCTGAGAGAACTAAGGTTGAAAATTCTCCTCAATTATTACCAGAGAAGGTAATAAGCTCAGATGCCAGGAGAACCTACGTATTAACTAGTAAGTCTAAAGCGCGGCACTCTGACGCATCGGGAGCAATAATACTGGAACAAATTCAACAGTATATGAAAACGTAAATAAATAGAAAAAACTAACTAATCCAGATTTAAATTTTTTTATACTAAAAAAAAGTTATTTTCCATTCTCAACGCGCCCGAGGAGGAAGTGATGAACAAATAATCCTCTAAATCATAACTAAAATTTGATATATTTTAAAATTTATATGCAATAATCCACCATGAAATTAAAATAATGAAAAATTTAAATATAAATTCAGTTTTTCGTATTTATTTGAAGTTCAACACGTCTAAATTTATATACACAATATATATTAATAATATATGTCATGCACTTTTCATTCAAAACCACCCAAGAGTTTGAATTTTAATTTCAAGCATTCAAAAAGTCTAAGTAAGGGTCGAAATTTGTCGAGAAAATAATTTTTTATTTTCTTTTGAAATGACTCGTATCACTGTACACGAAACTCTAAAATTCTAAAATCTAGTCATATGAGGCCTTTACAAACTTTCACTAGGAAACACCTTTAGATCTATAATTTCACAGGGAGGTTTGTAAGGGTCAAATCTTGTGTCGCAAAGCAATTTTTGTTTAATAAGAGGAAAGACATTTTTTGTGTTGAATACGTGCTCAACTTCAGCCACATATTTCTTGAATTAATAAAAACAGTATTGTTCAATTTTAAAAGTATATACTTCTTATATAAAGTAAAAAATATTTTATTATGGTGTATAAACAATATTTTCGCTGTTCGCACTTAGGACAACTTCATAATTCATAATTACCTTTACATAAATGAATACTTGTTAATTGAAGTGTTAAGTAAATTTAAATAAAATAATTGAGAAATTCTATCACCTGGCACTATCTTTATTGTGGCTTGCATGCAACATATTTGTGATATTAATACCTCAATTTAAAACAACAAATTTGTCGATAAATCATCAAAATTTGATATGCAAATTAATACTACAATTCTTAATGTGACTTTGTTTGTTTGATAGAATTAAATTTATGTAAACTATCTTTTTCGATTCGTTACAATTGGAATTCAAACTGTTGTTTAATAGAGTTGGTGTTTATTTCAATAATGAGCCCTATTTCAAACGTTCCTAGTCTGTAAAATGACATTACACTATCACAAATTAGTTTCCCTTATGTCATGATTTGAAGTTTCTTCCACGTTACCAATCCAATTTACACTCCACTCATTGTGAGTGAGAAATCTATGTCACTCATGATAAATATATTTTATTTTCTGTACATTTATAATTTATATAAAATTATTAGTTAAAACATTTAACATACAATTAATTTAATATTTGTGAACATTTACAATTGATTATAATTTATGAAAATTTTCCTGGGCAATATTAGAGTGGTTTCAAATGTTTAAAATGCAACATAGTATTCGTTATTCAACTTTAAAAAGAAATAAGCTGTCACACATTGAAAACTGAATACAAAAATTGCGTAGGAGAATTTAAGATTTGTACAGAACAAAATGGATTCACTTGCGAAAATATTGTTTGTATTTTTATTAAACATTTGGGGCGTTAGAACGGAAGGACACCAAGCATTAACTATTGTATTCCTGTTTCCCCAATTTGTCTAAAAGATGGTTGTGACCCCTATTGCCCTGCCAAATTGCAGCAGTATGTCAACGGGAACTTTTTAACCGACATTATAGTCTCTATTCCTTCCAACCATTTTTATCTAATGTCCAGTAACTTCGGGCATTCGCGAATAACATGGTATGGTGTTTCCTCAGTGGTACTACACCATCAATGATGAATTAGTACATTACACAACGATGAAAAAAAGAGGTTTAGGTTGGCAACCCGAAGGGCCTCTAACCTATAATTCGTTTTTGCCGAGTCGTGTACAATAGTTTACGTAACGAGAAAACGAAATAAGTTGGTAGCCCGAAGGGCTACCAACATGTTTTGTTTTTGAGTGACGTAAAAAAACATTAATATATATGTGAATAAGATTCATAATTTTTATCTTAAAACTACAAAAAAGCGACTGTTAGTAATTTATCAATTGTATCTAATTTTGTCATTAATTTTCAAAAAATTAAAAATGAGCTCGTTATAAAAACAATTTTTGTTTCAAAATTTGTGCACCGCAGGTTCAACAGTTGAATGTTGTTTTTGTTGACGGTTTTCCTTTTTACTTCGTATTGGTGGACTGATCTGTAGAAATTGTCTGTAATAAAAATCAAAAAATATATTTAACCGTGGAATTAAAAACAAATCTAAAAATATAACATTTATTTTAATCAGAATATAACAATAAACATAATAAAAAGATCATCAACGACTCGCTACCTCAATTCTTGATGCTATATCAAAGATCTTACCTTACCTTTAGTAATTTCTAAATACCCAGAAGATCGAACAAATATAATTCAATAATTACAATACACACTTCATATTTCACTTATATCACGCATAGTGGTACATACTCGTCAACACTACACTATAATTTACATGTTATTATTATTCAGAATCGTTCGATTAATTGTTTAATTATTTATGTTAAAATATTGACGATATTTTTATTTATTTGTTTGTTAATTTTATGTCTGCCAAGGAAGCGTCTCCTTGAATCGTGCACTTTGTTTTGATTTCATCTGTCTTTGTTTGCCGCACCGGTCGGTTATCGGTGCTTCTTAAGTTCGTAGGCTGAGTCAAAATTATATTTCAATTTGAAGCATGTTTTTTTTCATTATAAATCTCTTATCGCTGTTATCAGCGCGTCAGCCACTTTTAATTTTGAACACTTGATGTCCGTATAAAAAACAAAAATTGGTGGAAGATACTGTTTACGGCATGTTTTTATCACTAAGATCAAGTCTCGTCTCCTCCAATACGCGTCGTTCTGAGGCATTAGAGGTGTGTGCTCTCAACCACTAGGGTTTTCCGGGAGCACTTCGACGAGGAAAATAACAGAATAACAAGAATGAAAAGCGAGTATCTAATCAAAATATAACCCTGACTTTTAGTGGTTGTGAGTACTTAACAAACACAAGTAATACATTCATTTAAACAAAATTATCGTAGAATAATTTATTTCAAATTTTCGAGTTTGACTCTTTCTGTCGACTAAAACTTAATCATTTTATTTTACATAATTTTATTTTATTTTATATTTTGTGACGGCAAAATGCCAAGTCACACTACGAAGCATGTATTTTCGATTTAAAATTATGACTTCGGATTAAATGTATACGTAATGATTTTTCTTTTTCAAAATAATTATTACATTCTTAAAAGCCACAATACAATTAACGCTGTTACTTAAATGATTTTGGTGTTCTAAGAAATGTTCCCAGTTCTAACGCTCCAAAAAGCAAACTTTCTAATACAGCATTTTCACTTCCTGCAAAATTCATTCAATGTATTATGCATGTTATACATTAACACTTGTTCGCGTTAAAACTACCAAAACAGTCAGCTAATTAATGTAATTAATTTAAATTAAATAGAAATAGAGTACTCATTCTTATTGATATTTTTGCATGCTTGAACGTGAGGAACACTAGCTGAAAACGTTATCCTGAGTCCCATTCTGATCCTGATGGTGATGTGCATGATTGAATGCAAGGGGAATGTCTCGAACAAGGTGAGGATGGCAAAAGACGAAGTTGCAAGAAAAACACAACTTTATGGAAACTTAAGAAATATTGTCCAGTGCCACTGATGAAAAGTCGTTAGACTTTTAGGAATGTCAAGTTGGAGAAGATTCCCGAGTTGAACGAGAAACCATCAATGACACTGGCAATATTGTTCACGAAAATAATCGCGAAATAATTTAGAACACTGTACAGAAGCGGCTTACTATACTGTCATTTTGAAAAAATGTAAATATTGGAATTCGATACTTTTCGCGACATCTATTATATAATTTGTCAACTCGATAGTAATTGATTAATTTCTATAAATCAAAATTGATTGGCGGATCGCGTTGTCATAGTAACTCGCCTTAAATTTCTCATGTGAAGCAAGATGAGACTCACTCTTTTGGTAGCAAATATCACGATTAATTAACTGAAAAAAATTATACTTAGAGGTCCTTGTGAGGCTAGATTTGTAGTTCGGCTAATCATAGATCACGTTCATGCAACAAACATCTTTTTAACTTGGGTATTGTGTCATCTACAGATTGTAAATGGTACAAACGTACACTAGAGGAGGTGATACATACTCTATGTTACTACAAAGCACTCTCGGTGACAGTATTGGATCTCCGGTCGTGGAACCAATGTAACTCAGCTTCTGGAACCTGGCCTATCTTCTGAAACTTTGCAAGGCATTACTCACCGATATAATAGAACGTTTATAAATAGCAAACTTTGACTACTACGCAATTCGGATACTTAAGTATCGTGGCGTGCGTAGACTAGGCCGAGTATACATAAATGGCTTAAAAATAAGAGGTGAGCGAATAAAGAGCTCTTACTCAGGTTCCTGGTAGATGTGAAAGCCTCCCCCCCCCTCCCTCCCTCTTCCATTATTATTATTAGAGTTCCTTGGTATTGTTGAAAAAAATTTGGAATAATGTCGGATCTTCGAGCCATTGAGGGTGTAAGCGCTGTTAAGATTATCGGTTAGTGATTTAATTTTCTCTTTTCTTGATTTTCGAATTCAAATTTTGTATTTTGCTGAGTTGGCCGACGTTATTTTGTATGAAACTCTAAATTCATTTTCAAGCTCAAAAATTAACTAATATTTTGTTTCTGTAAATTAAATAAATTAAACAACTGTGTCAGCGCACGATTCTAACGTTTTCAGATATATGAATGACATAAGGCCCGAATTGCTTTCTTCTTTCAAAGAGGCAATATGCGAAATTTCGACTCATTTGATAAGCACGAAGTAATGCTTCACTTGCTGTCTGATCGTCTCGGTGAGTTGAAAACCTGCAATAGAGCAAACGAAAATACGCCTAAAGGAGAGGATATTTTAAGTGAACTGCGTGAGCGTGATAAAAATAGTTACAATATTATAACTTTGCGTTTTAACTCTGTTTCCGACAAGGACAATATAGTTGCTATCAACGAGATTTTTGACCGAATAACCGATTTTCCGCAAGCTATAAAAGCTTATAGTTTGAAATCGTCATGGGATAATCCCAAACTAATCAAGATCACTTTTGCAAACTCTAGTAATGTGGTTACTATTTTACGCGGCTCCAACTAACTGATTTAACTGTTAAGCAACAATTTCATATGAGGGCGCTTAATGTCGAATCACAACGACTGCATGATAGCGTGTGGAAAAACTGGATCATTAAATACATGAATGATACTTCTAAGATAGTAAAAAAATTAGTATCTGAGGGTTATACTGATATCATAAATCATCTCAAACGTTATTATCAGAACGTTTTTAGGCTTAGATAACAACCTCAGAAACTCCTTTTATTTATCTGCGGTTACTTTTGGCATTGCAATTTTTACTAAGACATAGTTGAATAACGCTCTTTCTGTTAACGAATTAAATTTAGAGGGTTATTTTATATTTAGAAAACATACAAACCTCTGTAACAGTTTTTTCGAACGAGGAGGTGGTTTATTGATAGCTATTCGTGATACTTTGTCATGTGTTGTCATTGCTGCTCCGTTTGTTATTATCAAACATTTGTTTGTTCGCTTTATTAAGTTAGATTTAATTGTCGGTGCGGCATATTTTCCTACTCGTTCAACCCGCAATCTCTACTTTTTGCACGTAAATGATGTTCAAACGCTCTGGCGTGGTTTGGCGGTGATGTTATTATTCTCTCTGCGGGAGTGAGTGATCTGGTTGTGACTTCTCTATCACTTTGGTTATTACAATTGAATAACCATTATAATTGCTGGGACTTCATACTTGATTTTATATTCGCGTTGTGAAGTGATATAGTAATTTCCCGCTCCTGTGATCCCCTTTCACCAACTGACTTCTCTCATCCTGCGTTAATTTTAGATTTGACTGTAGCTGCTATATCAAATGAACGCGTAACTGCTTTCGCTAGATTTAATTTTAAAAAAGCCGATTATGTGAGCCTAATAATTACTTTCTTAGTGTAAATTGGTATGAAGCACTTAATGATGATGATAGACACTAATTTAAAATTCTTTTATAACATTTAGTATTTATTATACCATTCACAAATTCATCCTATTCGGAATTCCAAAAGTGCGTGGTTTTCCATTATGGTAATTGTTTCGGCCAAGCAAGTTTCAGGAAATGTTCTTCTTGTAAAAAATGTGTTCTGCACATTTCTAATAACACAATATTTCTTTAACGCTCATTTCCTCATCATAAACTCGAATTTATAAGTTTATTAGATAAAGTTGCTTTGTCAAAAAATAGTGCCACGGAACAAAAGGCGTCTCGAGAGGAGTTTCCATAATGAAGAAATTGAAAAACTGCGTGTTTCGAACTCGGACTCATCTCGAAAGCCTGCGTACCACATGGTATCGTCTAGGCACGTTCAGGGTGAACGTCGGTCCACGATTCTCGCGCGACAAAGACTGACCGTCGCGACAAGCCATAAAATGGCATTTCGACGCTCACGTTGAGCGTGCACTTTTACTTTTTATTATGTGCTGTATTTTTATGTAAATTTTAGAAATTTAGCCTAAGATTTATTTGGCGTCGACGGTATGGAAAGGCGCTTTTCTCCCTTCTTTTAGTTTGAGATTTGGTTGATTCAAAAAGGAAGGAATCTTCACTTCCGTGTGAGACTTTCGAGAGTTCTGTTCGTCGCCGTAAACTCGAGTCTAATTATACGTAGATTCTATTAATTTGTTATTGACAGAGTAGTTGGAGGTTTTTTCCGACAAGGGTTTTTCCTCCAGGCACAAATAAATTGTTAGATTTGTGCCAATTGTTGTAGTTTTATTTCACCCGAAACTCACAAAAATCTTTAGGGATATTAATGCCCGACTGTGGATCAGTGGAGATCAATGAACATTTGACTTTTGAATGTTATAACTAAACATGGTCCTTCGAGCCGGATCAATTCACTATCGATCGCAAAAGATTTTATCAATGTGAAGTACCTTCTTTAAAAAAATATATATAACAACTAATTACTCTTCAAATTTACGCGAGAAACCGATTTGAGAGTGCGCGGAACACGTGACTTATGTGTTACATACACATACTAATTGTGTCATAGAGTGTAAAAGGCTGTGTTTGTAGAAAGTTTACTCTTGACTCGTTCGTGTGAACAGAACATCGAACTGGATCGTTTTGTGCGTTTTGTGTCTGTACTGAAACTTGATGTGTGATTGCAGAACACTCGATTTTCACTAGATTCAAGTGTCCGAGATCAACTTTTTCTGTATTTTAAACTGAAATTTTCCCAATCTTCACGGCAGAAAGTTCAAATTAAACTGATTTTTCTTTACCAAACCAGTTAAAACTGATGCAAGTGATGACTTTTGAATGTTATAACTAAACAGTAATCAAATGAGCTTGTGAAATATATTATCGAAAAAAAGAAAGCTCATTGTTTGTAAAAAAAACTAGATCCCCGGATCATATGATTCTGTTCCCTTTCTACATGCTAAATATCGTCTAGTGAAAGTGTGCGAGAAATCTTATATGGATCGTATTGAGAATAAACTACAGTTTAATAGTAAACCATTTTGTAAATTTTTAAATAGTATTGCTGATAACACATTTCCCTTCTATATGCATAATGGTATGTCAATTTTCAATGATGATATCAGCACTTGTATTTCTTTTTCTCAGTAATTTCAACACAATTATAGCACTTCTCAACCGAGCATTGATGTGATCTCGTCTGATGCAACATCACAAGATACCCTTCTTAGCTTTGGCTCGTGTTCTATCTCAACGAGTAAGATTTCGCAAGAACGACACGACTCACTGTTGGTAAAAATCCCGGTCCTGATTTGATATAGAATTTATTTAAGCTAACTTTGTTTATTTACTGGTTCTGTCGTTATTTTTATTATATAACCAATCTCCATCATCTGGTATATTTTTGAAGACTTGGAAAAGTAGTGTCATCTGCCCTGTTTTTAAGAAGGTGAAAAGTTCGATATATAAAAATATAGACCCATATCTATGTTGAGTGCCATATACCTAAATTATTTAAAAAACTTATCATTTACAAGCTTTCATATTGTATAGGCAATATCATATATGATGCTAAATATGGTTTCGTGAGCAAAGATCTATTCTAATAAATCTCGTAAATTTTAAAACATCCATTATCAATTTTCTTCAAACGAGTTCTCAAATGGATACAATTTATATGTATTTCTCTAAGACTTTTTACAGGGTGGGACACGCATTATTTTGAAGTAAACTTGATAATTACGTTTTTCATGACTCATTTTTGTGTTGTTTAACAGGTTATCTTGTTATTTAATGTCCAATCCAGAGTTCACACGACTCACATTTGAATCTCTTTTATTATTTTTTTTCATTAACGACCTGTCTGACCGCTTATAGCATAGCAAGATTTTTCTTTATGCTGATGATGCTAAATTATACAGCATGGTGCGCTCTATCGACGATGCCCTATTGCTGCAAGAAGATTTGCATAATTTGTATGAATAGTGCCAGGATAATGGCTTAAGTCTAAATATTGGCAAATGTATGGCTATCACTTCTTTTGGACAAAAAAGTCATACTATTAGCTATCCAAATCAGCTTGCTAGCTCTACCTTAATACGAGTTAGCCAAGTAAATGACCTTGGGTTAGTCTTCGACGACCAATTACTATTTAAGTGTCTTGTTGACAAAGTCATATCGAAGGCTCTCAAAAATTGGGGTTATATTGTCCGTCACAATAGACGATTTAACAATCCCTTAACTTTTATTATATTATACGAGTCCCTAGTTAGACCCATTCTTGACTTTATTGTATTTAATTCGTCAACAAGCATTCTTATTAACCCGGTCGAAACAGTTCAAAATAAAATCTTGTGTTTTCTCACATTTACCCTGCAACATCCAATATACTACACTAACCATAATTATGTGGAGATCTCAACCTCATTTAAGCTAAATACTTTACGACTGAGAACGAGGAGAAGCGACTTTGTTTTTCTACATAAACTTTTGTGAAAAAATGGATTTGCCTGAGTATTGGGTTTGACGAATTTCCGTGCACCACAATTCAATTCTCGCCAGTGAAGACCATTTTACATAAACAATTACAAAACAGAACTTGGTCGCAATGACACTATACCTAGAATTTTGAGTATTATTAATAAACTGGGTACTGATATAAATGTATTTCTAATGTGCTCTTCACCTTAACTTGTAATGGAGTATGGTTTACTTTACTTTAGTGCATTTTATTTTCACTTCGCTTCTTTTAATATGTATTTTTGTATCATAGTTTAAAGGGGTATAACCCGTTGAAATCAATAATAAAATACATATTCATGAAACGAGCATTGGCACCCAAAAGCCGAAAATTTAAATAAAATCAACAGCAATTTTATAGTAATGTACATCCCGCTTAAAATGACCTGCTCTGTTACAATCTATGGACCAAGGAGCTACCTCTACCATAAAAAAGTATAGAAAGCAATTCTAGAGATAATTGATTCTTGCGGAGAACCAGCATAGTATTGAATTTTACTTAAAAATTTTTACTGTAAAGAATAGCGTTAAAATCAATATAAACACAAATTATTAAGTAGCAAGAATTTATATAAATAAAAAACTATAAAGTTGTACTGTCTATTATTTCATAAAATAAAACTTCAAATTAAAAAAAAACCCTGAAATATAGAAATTTGTAATGTATTTTAGGACTGTACAATAAAATAAATATGAGCTCCAAAAATATTAATCCAATAAAACATAAATTTTAGATACATTTGTTGACTCAATAAAAAAAAATGTGAATTAACATTTGTTTCACTTAAGATAATGATATCAACTTATAAAGTCGAGTATATGTAATTTATATAAATGTTACCTATATATTCTATTAAACTTTGATTCAAACAAAATCAACAAAATTTACAAATTAAGTGCTGTGAAAGTATGTAATAAAATTTTTCAGGCACTGAGCTGATTCAGCGGGACGAAGTCAAGTATCTGGGAGTTGTACTTGACAAGAAGCTATCATGGAATAACTATATTGATAGAGTCGCAGGTAAGTTCCGTAATGCTCTCTGGCTCTGTAGAAGAGCCATCGGGCCGAAATAAGGACTAAAACCTGCGACAATGCTGTAGATCCTGAATACAATTCTGCTTCCCAGACTGACGTATAGTGCAATCGTTTGGTAGAAGACGGTGCAAAAAAGGTCCATAGCTGACAGACTCGAAACATTGAGAGGAATGATTCTTAAGGCCACATGCGGGGCCATGAGAACAACTACTATGGCTCTAGGGGTATTGCTGGACGTATTGCCTTTTGATCTCGTTACTGGCAATGCTATCAGCTCCGCCCTTAGACTTAAGGCTGACGGCACGTAGATAAACAGAGGCACCCATATCCAACTTCCCTCTTTGTGAACTTAACTAGAATGGGCAACGTGGGCTATACGATTGCTGTCTCTTTTTACAGTAAGTTCTCCATCTCAACCACATCAGCGGCACTAGATGGCAGCCGTGGCTCCCTACCCAGGAACGGTGAAATCTGGTATACGAATGGTGCCAAGAATGATACAGGAGCCGGGGCTGGTATCTATAATCGAAACCATGGTTTCCATATGTTCATACTCCTTCCAAGTCATCTAACGGTACTACACACTGAGCTGTTTGCTATAAAAAAGTGTGCCGAGGTGATCTTGAATAGAAATTGTTCGAGCAATCGTGAAAGATATGTTCACATTTGCACCGACAGCAAAGCGGCATTGACATCACTCAGCAGCGGGAGCAATAGATCCAGGCTTGACGCTAGCTGCAGAGAGGTGCTGAACAGGCTACGTAGTTATGAATTATAACTCCACTGGGTCCCAGTAAACTCTCAAATCAAAGGCAACATAATGGCTGATAAGCTAGCTAAACTTGGAGCCAGGAGAACTCCGATGGGACTGCCTTTGAACTACCCTGGTCCAACGAAAGCAGTTGTCAATACCATAATCAACAAGTAGATCGAGGCCAGTCACCGGAAACGGTGGCTCAGCATGAGAACTTGTAGGCAGGCGAAGATACTCATGGGCTCAGATCTCCGTTCTGATTGGACTGATGAGATTGACAGACTGGACAGGAAAGAGGCCGGTTCTGTGGTCAGAATGATCACAGGACATGCCCATGCTAACAAACATCTATTCAATCTGGGAGATACGACAACGCCAGATTGTAGATGGTATAATCGTGCACCTGAAGAGGTGATACATGTTTTATGTTACTGCGAGTCCCTATCGGTGACCAAGATTGCTAATACTGGATCCTCTGTGTCGGAACCAGCGCAACTTAGTCCCTGGAAACTTGCCGATCTTTTGAAGCTCGACAAGGTGCTACTCACCGATATAATAGAACGTACATAAAAACGATAAACTATTTGGATCACTATACAGACGAGATACTAGAGTATCACTGCAAAGGTAGACTGAGCCATTTATCACTTATATAGTTTACTATAAGGTGAGCGAACAAAGGGTTTTACCCAGGTTCCTGGTAGGTGCGGAAGCCTCTCACCCCTCCCCCCCCCCCTTTTCGTCCAATTATTATTAGTTAATAAGCAGTACTGCTCTTACAATTCGAAGCAGAACTTTGGTTGTTTACGTTTAACGATATCGGTAATTTCACCGGTTTTCCTTGTATTTGTTAAATACAGTTATTTTCTTTCTTTTCATTAATTTATTTTCCTGTTTTATAGATAATACGTCACAGAAATCATACCCATATGTTCTAGTTAGAAGCCATTCAGATATGCCTGATCATCTAAAACATCCGATTTGCATCAAATGACTAATTTTTTATATACTTCTTAATATAAAACCACAAAAATACAACTTTTCATATTTAGTATCTGACAGACATTATTCTTGAATTAATATGTGACTGTAACGTTATCTAAAATTTGCATTGAATATCTCTTTTCTCCTATATTTCAAATTAATAACCATAAAACTAGAACTATTTATATTTGATACCTAACAAACATTATTTTCATTTAAATATGCAGCGCCACCTTCGATTTGCATAAAATCTTTCATTTTACCTATATGTTTTAGTTAGAAGCCATTCCGATATGACTAATCATATTAAGCATCCAAGAACCATTACTTTTATAAAAATAGGAGTCTATATCACTACCTGTAAGATGCATACAATAATTCATTACTTTTATATTTCTCACGAAGAAACCACAAAAATATGAATTCCTTATTAGAATGAACAAATATAATTTTTCCAAAAATATCGGACTGCAGCGCTATCTGCAATTTGCATCAAACCTTACTTTTTACTCATACGTTCTAAATAGCAACTTTTTAGATATGACTGGTCATATTGAGCATCTAAGAAACATTATTTTTATAGAAATATGCGGACTGCAGCGCTACCTACAAGTTGCATAAAATATTTCGTTTCTTTTATATTTTCTAATTAAAAACTAAAATTTTTTTTTCTGAATGTTCTAAAACTTTTGCTGACGAGGAAGAAAAAAAAGACTACGTATGCCAAATGTATGATTTTTATAGTTCTTTAAGAGATTATATCTCGTATTAAACAGAAAATCCGATGTCTGTGATATTATACGCAGCAACAATTGACGTGTCAGACAAGATATAAGATTTAATTCAAAACGTAAAATCGATTTATGTATTCTTCTAAAATTATTTGTTGTTTTAATTTTGAATCAATAATATTATATTCATCATTAGTAGGAAATCAACAGTAAAGAATCAATCATTTTCCATTAACGTTCAAATTCAATTACTGAAAAAAATCTAATTATTTGATACTATTTATATATACATTTACATTACATATTTATATTTATATTATTTTTTCTCATTTTGAGAATATTTCATAAATTATTGCCAATCTTTACTCATTAAAATTAAATTATATTTTTCAATTATTATATTTGGTCCTTTCTCTGTTTAATAGCAAGATTCATAACTACATTATTTTATTCGAATTTTAATTTCATCTTAATATTATTCTCACTATTTTTTACTTTCAAGTGATTTCAGGTTACGAATATTAGTTGCCCGAGTACTGAAAATTTTAACATAATCATTCTGTTAAGGATTACGCCTCCCGGCCATTTTGAAACGAAATTTAAAATTTGGCTGTAAAATCATAACATCACTTTACTTTTTAAAAAGCGATCAGTTTATTGGAGAAAATTGAGAAATAATATTTCTATATCTTGATAGCTATTAAAACAAAACAATTAATATATTAAAATATACAATGCTTGATACAAAACAATACAACACAACGGTACCGACCGTTACACACATTAATACCTCAGCTTTTAGTCTTCTAAAATCTCAATTGAACGAATTTCATACTAATAAGCTCTGATATTACATTAAAAACTCGAAAATATTTTTTCAAATTTTAGTCTGATAGAAGAGTCTAATCTTTTATGATCAGTTTTCGAAAAATTAAGTTTAGATAAAAAATTGCAGCTTTCAATGAATAAATGCAAAAGTTAACAAATTATCAAAATAAGATATATATTTATTAGCAAAATTAATAGTACCAATAAGAATGCATGGTTAATTTAACTATATATTTTGTTGATCCTAATGAAAGTTTGTTGTATCAACCAAATTGTTTTTTCCATGAACTTGCCACTCTTTATTACTGTGTTTAATCTGCGACATTCTTTGTAGTTTTCGGTATACAAAGAGTTATTTCTTAATAACACAAATATTCTCAAAAAATTTTGAAATGTTCTCAGAATATTTATTGTTGTTGTGTAATATTATAACAATCGTTATAGAGATATAAAGAAACGTTTTTTAAGAGCTGCATACGATATTTGATGCACTAAATATTTATTCGCTTATATATAAATGTATCGAAAATGTTTAATTTCTTGAAGGTTTAATTATCATACACAATAATGATTGGATAAAACATTTAAATTAAATCAATAAACGATTAGCAAATACAAAGAAATTAAACTTTAG